>PVIC010001005.1:0-101496 GCA_004025085.1 Thryonomys swinderianus
CCCCAGACGTTATTAAAGGTACCCATATCAAAGGACTAAGTCCCTTTGGGACTGTAGGTTGTCAGTGGCGGCACGGGTATCATGGAAGAGAGCTGAAGTTTGTCCAAGGGCGTGTGTAGTGTTTTGAGTGAGTTAACAGCGGCGGCAGTGGCGATCTGTGTGCAAGGTGATTGAAGCAGTGGCAGCTGCGGAGACTGCGGCAACCACAGACACACTGATGATGATGATGGCCACGGCCCCCAAATATGCAGCCTGGGAGTTAGCTGTGAGCGCAGCACACAGGGCGACCACCAGCATTGGCCCCGGTATGGGGTGGGGGGCCTGGAGGGGCCAGAGCACAAGCTTGGTCATGGAGGCCCTTTTTGTCTCTCCAGGTGGTCTTACTGGGCCTTCGTGGCGCTGGGCAGCGTTTATTGGGCCGTTCCTGAAGCGGGAGCCTCCTCATTTGGCCAAAGGGTGGATCGGTGGTGGTGTAGGGCCCGACATCTCTTGTAGGAGCCACCACGCCGCAGGCTGAGCTGCTCCCAGGAGCTGCGGGCCAGGCTTGGGCTGCGGTAGAGAAGCCCAGCGTCCTCCGTGCGGATCCGTCGGATCCGTCGTTCTTGGGCAGCGGCCTGTGGCAGACGCCCTGGAGGTGCTGGCCCAGGTGGAAGCGGCACCTCTCTGGGCGGGTCTCGCAGGGCGGCCGTAGAGCAGCGGGTCCCAGCTGGCTGGTCCGAGTACAGCCGCTCCCAGCAGGCGTCCTGGGGCAGGAGAGGCCCAGAGGGGCGTCGCCGGGCAGTGGCAGCAGCAGGAGCCGCAGCCCCATGGCACAGGACGTCGCCTTTGCCGTCGCCTCTGGGGACTGGGGTGAGGGTCAGAAAGGGCGCGCGGGTGGGGTTGTTTAAGGGGCGGGGATCGTAGGGGGCGGGGCCTGGGCGCCTGTGGCTGGGAAGAGGCTCCGGCGCCATCTTGGGTTTGGGACTGTGTGTCAGCAGGAAGAGAAGGGCCTCCGCCACCAGCTTGGGATTGCGCAGAGGAGTAGAGGATATTTCCCACACTCGGAGAGGTGAGGGCGGTGGAAAGAAGGGAAGGGGGCCGGACACGTTAAAGAAGCGGCCTGCTGAGCCGCAGGGAGGGAAAGAAGGGGCCTGATGAGCCACCGGGAGGAGGAATTCCCCTGGAAGTTGGGGGCACTCAGGCGAAGGATTACCTGAAGGCCCCCCATTTGGGGGCCAGTTGTTGTCATCACGGGGCTGAGTATGGGAGAGTGAGGGACAGAGACACATCCACCCACACACTCTGGGGAGGTTTCTGGAACCTTTCGTTTAATGAATGCAGTGCAGGGCGTTGTATAGCACAAGCTTGGGAGGGGCTTGCGGTGGCTACTGGGGTTTGGTCTGTGGCTGTAGAGGAGGGGCCCAAGGCTGGGGAGGAGCGGGCAGTCTCTGACCGTGGCCTGCCCCCCTTAGCTCAATGCTCTGTGTGGTCTCAGTTTAGTCTGCCAAGGACCAAGGGCTCTCTCTCAGGATGTAGGGGACTGGCGTGCAGGGCAGTTGGCTCCGCCAGACCTGGATTTGGCCATCACATGTACTACTGATCTAATTTTATGTACATTTGTATGGAAAGAATATAATAATGTAGAGCAATTGAAGAATACCATGTGGAGTACAACTTTTTATAAAGTATTATAATAAACGACGTTTTCTTAAGAATGATAGGATAAGTGTGTCTGAAACAGGAAGAGCATTTTACATATGGTGAGGGCTGTTGATGGCAGTGTATTTTATCACACTTGTATTCTGACAAATTTAAATTTTAATGATTAATTCTGTATTCTAGTTAAGCGGCCTTATAAAATACTGTGTGATATTTTAAAAATAGATTTCAGGGAAGACGTTGTGTGTTACAAGGACATCCTTTTGTATTTGTAGAGCTTCTTCCTCCTTTATTTCTCTTGTTGGCTCTCTTTCTTGCTTATTCTCACTCTCTTTCTTCTCTCCCCCCTTCCTTTCTCCCCCTGCCTCCTTCCGGATGACACGCGCTTCCCAGATGGAGGAGGGTCTTGGGAGCTGTGGGGTCGGGAATGTGTACACAGACCTGACGGTGCAGATCATGCTTTTCCACCCCCATGGAATTGATTCAGTTCCCACTGAACCTACCAGCAGGTGTAGAAAATGAGAAGGCATAAAGAACAAAAATCTTGTCTGCAGAATTTCATGTTGGCTGTTCATGTAGCTGAAGATGGTGCTTTTAGGGCATTGAATTCCTTAGCTCTTCAGTTTAAAGCAAAATAGTTGAAAGGAATTATAATCTAGGTATGATGAATAGTAATCAGAATATTAGTTTAGATGAGGTGCTTCTTGCTTTAATTCTTTTAGAATCATTTTCATTCCTATCTCTCACGTCTATTTGTCCTACAAGATTTTAGTTTCTCTTGGGGACCCATATTATGACCCTGAAGTTGGCTGTTTTTCCATGGTGGGAGTTTCAGAGTACTGGCATTCTTGGTTGTTACTGACCTGTCACTGATTTCTGTCATTTGCCAAGCTACCTCTTTATCTCTGGTCCTCTTTTTATCTCTGGAACTCACAAATGTAAAAATACTGGATCCCAAACTCATCAGTTGCTTCCCAGTGTATTGGTGTTAGTCATTTTTCTCAGCAAAACTCAACACCCACAGCCTAAAAGAGGAGAGGTTTATTTTGGCTTGGGTATTCAGTCCATGATCAGCCGGCAGGA
Organism: Thryonomys swinderianus; assembly: GCA_004025085.1. Taxonomy (NCBI): domain Eukaryota; kingdom Metazoa; phylum Chordata; class Mammalia; order Rodentia; family Thryonomyidae; genus Thryonomys; species Thryonomys swinderianus. Next base: position 2,722 of record PVIC010001005.1, read on the forward strand.
AGGGTTGAACACGGTACACAGGAAGCAGAGAGAGGTCCAGGGAGGAGTCTGAGTCCCAGGTCCAGGGACTGCCTCTTCCTGCCAGACCTCCCTTAATCAGAAGTCAAGCAGAAGCTTTCAAACACATGAAGCTTTGGGGCCATTTTAGATCTAAAGCGAAACAGTTAGCTATCAATGGCTGCGTAACAACCCAAATCATAGCAGTTTAAAACAACATACCTGGTACTATAGCTGAGGTACCCACCTTGGCTTAGGCGTGCTGTGCTGTAGGACCTCTCTGGAGGCTGCAGGCCAGGTGTCTGGCAGGCAGGCCTCACCCTGGGCACGAAGCTAGTCTTGGTGATGAGCAGGCATCAGCACTGTTGTGCCGAGACCTCAACTCCTTGCTGGCTGCTGCCAGTCTTCAGTTTTGTGCCACATGGACAGGGTTGGTTTATTAAAGCTGGTGAGACAAAGTCTGCTCGCAAGATGGAGGTCACCATTGTAAAATGATCTTCCCATCCATGTCACTTTATTATGTTGGTCTCAAGCAAATTGCTCAAAGAAAAGGGATTACACAGTGCTTGACCACTTGGGAGGGCTCCCCGGGGGCTGCTGTGGAGCTTCCTTCAAGGGCAGTCCCAGTGGTGGCCTCCTGAAGAGGGGTCAGCCTGTGGTAGTAGGAAGTAATGTCATTTTTTTAACAACCCTGCATAGTTTTAGGCACGAATAATCAGAACGGTATTTGCGAGCTTACAGTGTCTTCTACAGTGTGTGCTCGTGTGGAGAGGTCCCGTAGTGTCTCGATGACCAGCGATCTTGGATGGAGGCTCTGTTGTGGGACGTCTGGGTTCTTGAGTTGCACAGCCTTTTACTCCATCAGACTGGTTGTAGGAGGGTGTGTGGCTTTCCTCCAGCCATGGTGTGTTCAAAACGAGGCCACACTTGGATTTGGGTTCTCCATCTGCACTGAGTCTGGCAGGAGGCTTTTCTCCAAATAGAGTCAGATCTCTTCCTGCTTCGCTCCATCTGCAGTGATTTCCGTGTGAGCTGGCTGTGACTCGAGCATGTTCGTCCTATGGGTCTTGGTGACTTTGCTGCTGTGAGAGCAAGAGAGCGTGGACTTGGGGCCACTGTGGTTTTACTGGGGCCGAGATTAACTGGTACCAGGACATGAGATTGGGCTCAGAAGCAAATGAAGGATGGGACCAGGGTGGGTGGTCGGGATGTTACCCAGGGGAACAGCTGGCTTTGCTCAGAACTAGGGCCAAGAAGAGTGTTGAAGCAGAAAAGCATGAGCTCAGAATGGAGGGTTTTAACACCTACTTTCCAAACTAATTTCGGGGGAGCTTAACAGATGACAAAGATGTGCCGGAAGTGACCACCTTTCATGGCCAGCTTGGTACAGGGGTGCGACTGTTCCTCAGTCGCCTTTGCTTTGACCTTAGTCTTCTGTCCGTCCCTGGAGATCCCTCCACTGACAGTCCCTAAGGACAGCACTGCCTCACTGAGGGCTGAGAGTCCTCGACTTGGGGAAGGGCCTCTGGCTCCATGCGACCTCAGGCGGGCACAGACCTGAGTGCAGGTCCTGGGGCAGCTGACAGGCGTCGTCTTCGCTCACAGTGTGAGCCTCCTAGGTGGAGTTGGGGCCTGCGATTCAGGGAGCCTCCCCTGCCCTGGCTTTGGGGGTCGGGGATTCCACATGTGAGGGCTTCAGTCTCTTCAGAAGCTTTCTCCTCCCTGGGCAGTAGCGCCTGGGAGAGGAAGGCTGGTCTCCAGGGCTGCCCAGAATTCTTTAGCCATGGGCTTTAGTGACATGTGCTTTTTGGTCACTTTGGGGAATTCCCTTTCCTTTAGCTCAAAAATAAGCATAAGAAACTGCTCCTTGGGCTCTAGAAATAGGCCCTGTGTCAGGAATTCCTGCTTCCTGTCATTGCTTGGGGTTCCTGTTATTATTAGAAGTGCTTCTAGCTTAGGCTACTGTCAGTGCCCGTATTTCCTGCACCGGTTGGATGTTCATTTTTGCCACTTGGGTTTTACAGCCAGATTTATAGCCTCTTCCAGGCCCAAGGACCTGGATGGTCACTGGCTTTGTGCACCTGAGCCCTGGAGCGGCCCTTTTGAAAAGAGGGAGAGTGGCCAGAAGTCCAGGAAACACAGTACTGATTTGTTTTTGGGTAACTGAGGAACTAGTTAAAACTTGCAGGTGAATTGGTAGTTACTTCCTGGCGTGGTCAGTGTGGGGGGAGGCCAGTCGCTCCCCTGGGAGAGCCGCTCTGGACGGTGTTAGACTTGATGGCCTCGGGCACTGAGGGCTGTTTCTAGACCTAAAGGAGCTGATGCCCGGGGCCTCAATTCCCTTGAGCTAGAGGACAAGCCGAATGCTGACTTGCTAATTCCAGGACAAGAGTTTCCTGTGTGTAATGTCACCCGTGTCCCACATGGGAAGGTAGTCAGAGCAAGGCGGCGGGTGGAGCCATGGAAGAGATCGTGTCTGGGTTGGGAGGCTGGCAGAGGGGCGCCCCTGTTCCCAGTCCTCTCACACCACCTCCTGGGGTGCAGCCCTCCGGCCGCCCAGGCTCCTCTGTCTGCCATGAACGGCTCAGGAGAAGCAGCTTGCTGCCACTCAGGCCAGTCATCCCATCCCAGGCTTTTCCACTCACACATTCTTTGAAAAGATTCTAAGGAAGGGATGGTGGTGCCCACCTGTGATCCCAGCACCCCGGAAGCCTGAGGTAGGAGGGACTCAAGTTCAAGCCCAACCTGGGTAACTTAGCAACCTTAGTGAGACTCTGTCTCAAAATAAAATATAAAAAGGGCTGAGGATGTAGCTCAGCATAAAGATCCTGGTTTCAGCCCTTAGTTCCAGAAAACAAAACGTGAATGTGATGAATGCTGTTTTATTTTCAGTCAAACCTAGGTCTGATCTGGACCTTCGTTTCAGCTCCTTTTACTCCAGAAGCCTTGCTGCCCTTAGGTGAATTCATTTCCTTCACTGGGTGCTGGTGTAAAAGGCAAAAGATGTCTCTGATCTGAAGAGAAACTGGAACTTGGGGGGTCTGTGTTCACAACTCTCTTGCAGGGTCTTGTTTGGGGAGGCATGTTTGAGGCGGCTGAGAACCTGCTGCTGTCAGCCTGGGCTGACTTTGGTAAATAAAAGCACAAGGTTATGAATTGGTTTTCGCGTGAAATGTCAGGATGTTGTACTTCAGAAATAAGGTTATAGAAATTCTCAGAATACCACGTGAACATTGAGGGTCCTGAGTTCTTTACATTGATACCTGCCTGACAAATTTAGGGTTTCTTTGTGTATCTGTTACTCAAATGTGTTGGTATCACTTTTTTTCTTTTTCTCTTTTAAAAGTGGAAAATAAAGAAAATTGCTGATGAAGGTAGGTTCCCGTGAGGCAGGACCGAGTGTGCTTTTAACCCAGTGGGGAAAATGCATTGACCTTGTCTGGCTCTGGTGCAGTTCTGTGTGCATGTTATAGGGGGACGGTGTCAGCTGTGGAAATGGAAAACTATTGTTACCTATATTTGTCCTTATTGTAGTGTTACCAAAAGGAAATCAGTGATTTATAGTCTAAAAGTCTGTTTAAAGGTAATAACTTCCGGGAATTCACAGCAAATGAAAGATGCTGTAGAAATATACTGCAGGATATTTTTATCTGTGATTGGCCACATGTTTGATTTCCACACCCAACATTCTTGCTTTTGTTTTTCTGAGACAGTTTCACTATGCAGTTCAGGCTGGTCTTGAACTCACTATGCAATTTAGGCTGGCCTCGAACTCACAGTGATCCGCCTGCCTCAGCCTCCTGAGTGCTGGAATTTCAGGCCTGTGTCTCTGTCTAGTTTACACTGAACTTTCTGAGCCTCACATGTTAACTCATGTGCACTTTGGGCTTTTGTTCTCTTTTTTATTTTTTTGAGACAAGGTCTCACTTTGTAGTTCAGGCTGGCCCTGAGCTCACTATGTAGCCCAGGCAAGCCTCGAACTCAGCAATCCGCCTGCCTCTGCCTCCTGAGTGCTGGGATGACAGGTGTGAGCCACCACGCCCGGCATTCTTTTGTTCTCTTTTGAACTTCTAAATGTTGACCTTTTTCTGCTCGTGCCCCGTGGTGACCCTGGTGCTCTGAGCCAGGTGGTCACACAGGTGGTGCACCGTGAAGTCACGTCTTCCTTCCCTCTCTCCCTGCCCCGCTCCTCCCCTGCAGATGTTGATGAGTGTGCAGAAAACAGATGTCACCCAGCAGCTACTTGCTACAATACCCCTGGCTCCTTCTCCTGCCGGTGCCAACCAGGATATCACGGAGACGGGTTTCACTGCACACCGGGTAAGGTCTGCAGGGCCACATCAGCCTCTTACGGTGCTGGCTTTTTCCAGTGTCTGTCCTCTGCCCCTCAGCCCAGACTCGATTTAGGCTGGTTGGGGGCTTTCATGGAGGGGGTTTCCAGGCCCTCAGTTACAGTGGACCCTTGTACTTATGAACAAAGTCTTGAGGTGTTTTGTGTTTCCGGATGGTCTCAGATCCAGATCTAACCCTTAAAGGGCTCTGGAAGGAACATGCCAGCGTCCCTCCTGGGTGGGGGAAACTGAGAAGTCCTGGGCCGGCGTCTCTGAGGTCACTGAGATCTGCTGTGCACGGGGGAGACTCTGAAAGCCGCGTAGAGGAGACGAAGCCTCAGTTGACTGACTTGAGTTACAACCAGCCCTCGGGAACAGATTGAGCTCATAAGTGAAGAGTGTGTTGTGGCTCCTGGCTGGTTATTAGCCCCGACATGGGGTTGGGTACGAGCTGCCCTCTTCCTTCCCGGTGGCACCTTGGCTAAGTACCTGGCGGTCTGCTTTGCCACAGCGAGTGCAGTTTGGACGCAGTGTCTGTGGAGCTCCCTGAGCAGCAGAGAGCCGGCTGGGCAGAAGGGGTGGTCCTCGTTTTCCCTGGGGAGCGTGCGGCGCCCGAGGACAGGGCTGCGCTGCACATGAACAGTGTGATCAGAAAACATGGGGAATGTTTACAAGTGTTTAAAAGTGATTACGGTTAAAGACACAGGCCCGCGGATCCCTCACAATGCTGCTCCTCGCTCTGAAGACACGGTCCCGTTGCTCTCACTTCTCTCTCAAGCGGCGCTGGAGTCCTCTTCCGCGTCTTCGGTCACGCTGTCCTGGCTGCCTCAGTGTCCTGAACCGATTCCACATGTGGACCTTTTGTGGTCATTTTGCCTTTGAAGAAGGGTGAGAAGCGGCCTGGTGCCGGGTCCAGTGGCTGAGTGGATGAGGACGCACCGTGTGTCTGGGCCCTGCCCTTGCGGTGACGACGCTCGGCGGGCTGCACACACAATTGCCGCAGTTGTTTTAAATTGTGTCCTGTAAAGATGCTGGGGAAAGAGCACTTTCCCGATCTGCTTCAGCACGTGGCGGGAACAACGGGATGAGCGCTAACAGGGAGGCGTTTACTTGAGGGATGGTAATGGAAGTGTCTTTACTGTTATAAAATTTTTAAAGCTAAGCATTGATTTCCCTGATACAGGCCTTAGGTGCTTGAGGGATCTCCAGAGAACTGGGGACAGACTAGGCAGTGGCGGAGCTGGCGTAGGGACAGAGCACTCCCAGACCCCAGGGCCTTACTTTTATTCCCACGGCACGCTGCCGGTCAAGGGCCCTTGTGTTTCCCCTTCCTGTCTCCCTCTGTCCCGGCTCTGACAGACACCAGTCCAGGGATCTGTGAGAACCAGTGGGCTGTGCCGGGCCTAACATGTCTACCCGGAGTCCCCGGCCCACCTCCCTAGGGCGAGGAGCAGGGCAACTTCCTGCCTCTGCAGTGTCACAACAGCACTGGCTTCCACTGCTGTGTGGACTTGAGGGTCCCTGGCACCTGCATGCCTCACTGTGCCACCCCGGGTGAGCACAGCCCGGAAGAAACTGGCACTGAGGTGGGCTGGAGGATTAACCTCCTCCAGACCAGGTGGGCCCAGCTGGCACCGTCCTCTGAGGACTGCTGCTCTCTGAGGGGCTCTGGGTGAGCTGTGCACAACTCTGCGTGTGTCTGCTTCTTGGGACGCACAGATGTGCAGGTGGGGGAGTCTGTGTTACACACTGACCTCCAGCCACTGAGTCCAGTTCCGGACAGGGAGCTGGGATTGAGTATCTTGTCAAACCGAGGCCGCAGTGCACGATCCCCGTGTTGGTGGCAAATGCAGCTAGTCCCTGCCACCCCCGTGCCCAGCCCTCTCTCACCTCCCCAAGATGGCAGTAGGGAGCCCCACTTGCCTCTGCTGCCTCTGTAAGAGACACAGATCCGCCTTTTGTTTCTACAATCTGAGATGTTGAAGGTGAATGTTTGTCATCACCTGAGCCAGCCCTGCCAGGTGGCGCACAAGTGCTCAGAGTCAATGCCAGCAGCAGCTGCCGAGGCAGCACTCTGCCCTTTGCTGAACTGCTCAGAGAGGCGTAAAATGCTGCAATTGTCATTATTATGGAAGAACTCTATAATGAAGAACAGATTGGTTTAATACTGTTTTGGCCCAAGTGATTCCTTTATCTGTAAGCTTATACTCTAAGATCTGTTTTTAGGACAAAGAAGAGTTCCAAAAATACTGTACTATTCTTGGCTTTTAGAGAATTATAAGAGGTGAACAGAGCTTGAAAATTATCATAATTTTAATTTTTTAACAGTCTTAACTATGGCCAGGACTTGAGTGGTTCTAAGATTTACATAGGTACAAATCAGCTTTAGTCCACAGTGACACTCCTAGTCCCCGTCTGTTCCGAGTTTTAGAAAAACAATTTTACCAGTAAAACAAAAAAGTGCATAGAAATCTCATTCACTCGTAGCTTCTCTTTAAAAGGTCTGGGTTCTGTTCCAGCTGGGATTTGAGAAAACCAGATGGTACAAAGGTACCTTAGGAGAATGGTTCAGAATTCTGTGCATTCTGTGCACTCCCGATTCCTTGAGCTGCACGTGTCTTAAAGACAGTGAGTTGGGCTGAGGTGTTACTGAAATAGTGCTACGTTCTTCGTGCCAACCAGAAGAGGAATAAACTCGTGGCTGGATTGAAAAGTAGCTTCAAACAGCAAGGAGTGAGAGAGATGGCCACGTCCATCCCTATGGCTGAGCGCTTGCCTTCCAGATGGAGAGATGGCCTGGCCGGCGGCTCCGGGAACCGAGCGCGGTCTTCAGAGCTGAGTGTGGGTGAGGGCAGTGTCGGCGCTTCCTCGGGGTTGCCCACCTTGAGGTGAGGCGGACGGCAGGTGTTGGAAGAAGCAGCACCCCCCCCATTCCTTGAGCTGCACGTGGGTAAGGAGGGCAGAGTCCTATCGGCTCCATGAGGGCACAGAGGTTGCTTCCTGTGGCCGAGGAGCCATGCTGCACCCTGAGGGCCGTCTGATCCCCCAGCCCTGCCGCCTGGCCGTGGGGCATTATTCTCCTTCCCACAGAGCTGTCCACGCAGCAGCCCTCTTGTGGTATTTCTCTGTTCTTTGAAGTCATGGAAGGATCTTGGGCCAGAGGGTAGTGTGAGGGGCCTCTGCGTTTGAAATGGACCGGTCTGGCTGCTGGGTGAGTTTCCAGGGCTTCGGAGGAAAGGAAGAGAGGCAGCCAGGAGCGGGCCCCACCATGACAGGTGAGGCGCCTTCAGCCAGGAAGCGGGGAGAGGCAAAGGTGTCCTGAATGTGTATTGAAGGTAGAAAGGACAGGATTTTAGGATGTATCTCGTGGGGAGAACAAGAGAAAGGGGTCAAGGGTGATTGTACCTGAGCCGTGAAAAACGAAGGTGCCATTTACTGGTGCTGAAAAGGCTGGAAGAGCAGGTGGGTGAGCAGTGTGGTGGCCAGTGTCACGCTGAGGTTCCTGCCGCGCACCCCAGCCGTAGCCGCCCAAGGGGTCTCTTGGCCGTGACTCTGCAGGCCTTGGGGGAAGTAGAAGCAGATGCTGTCCTTATGTAAGGAGCCCTCTTCAGGTAACCCTGTCCTAGACGGACGGAACCGCCAGTACTTAGGCCCCAGCCTCCGTGGCCCTGTGGCTCCGTCTGGGAGGGAAGCGCTGCGCAGAAGCAGGCAGGACGGCAGCCACAGTGTGAGAGGAGACCGGGAGGGAGGACTCTCCGGGGGAGAGGGATGGCCCGCGGAAGGAGGTCTGGCTTTGCGACAGTCGCAGCGTTGGTGACTAGAGCTCTTCCAGAAACCGAGCCAACTGCGACTCAGCTGGAGCTGCTGCCCGAATCTCAGCAATGCGCGGACGGCGCTCGGCCAGGCTCAAGATGGCTTCCGCAGAGGCCGATCTCAGAGACAGGAGCCAGTGGGAAGGAACCACGCTGGCCTCTTAGGCAGACTCAGGCCTCTGGCTTCCCGAGAGTTGCACAACGCTGCTGGCATTAGAGAGACCGTGCCCTCCCCGGGCGAGTGAGCACTTGCCACCTGCTCTCCTTTCCTGAGGGCCCAGCTTGGATGGCCGTCCTCCCAGCCTGAGGATCAGGAGTCCCGCGCCCCACCGAGACCTTGGAAAACAGCTGCCTCCTGGCCCAACATCCAGGGCCAGAGGCGGAGGGCGGCGTGGAGGGCAGGTGTGGGGCTCGGAGCTCCATCTGTCCTTGGCTGGCCGTCCTAAGGCTTTGCTTCCCGTCCGCTCAGAGCCCACGCGGAGGCCCCGGACCGTCTGCGAGCGCTGGAAGGAGAGCCTGCTGGAGCACTACGGCGGCACGCCCAGGGACGACCAGTACGTGCCCCAGTGTGATGAGCTGGGCCACTTCCTGCCCCTGCAGTGCCACGGGAAGAGTGACTTCTGCTGGTGCGTGGACAAGGACGGCAGAGAGGTGCAGGGCACGCGCTCGCAGCCAGGCACCACCCCTGCGTGTAAGTGTCCCGTGCGTCTACGTGGGGGCGCCGCCCGTGGGGGGCAGGGAGGTCACCGTGTCTGATGAGGGAAGTCCCTCCGTCCGTACGCTGCGTGACTTATAACCCGGCTCCCCACCGTCCACAGTGGGACTCAGTGTTGGTTTTGTCGCCAGCGGTTGCTGTAATTAGAACAGCTGGAACTCATTTCAGCGTTCATTTACTCCCCCCCAGCCTGGACGGGGTGAGAGGGGACAGTGTCACCCTGGGGCCCCGCAGAGGTTTCACCCTTTCAAAAACAACCAAAAGAAAACTTTTCTTTTCTGAGGGAAGCATTTTGTTGTCTTTCCTCCCTAGTAATTGTGATTTACATAATTGATCCTTAAAAAAAACCCTAGAAATTAGAATTCCTTTTGAAGGACATCTGGAGCACATCTGGTTAGGGTGAAGAACTTTTGATGTACTGGGAGGCTCTGGTATGTGAGAAAGTAACTTGTTGTCTGCCCCCCCCCCCGTTTCCCCTCCTCTCTCCACACCCCTCCTACTTTCCCACGGGCAGGTATTCCCACCACTGCTCCACCCACCGTCCGACCCACGCCCAGGCCTGACGTCACCCCTCCATCTGTGGGCACCTTCCTGCTCTACGCCCAGGGCCAGCAGATCGGCCACCTGCCCCTCAATGGCACGAGGCTTCAGAAGGACGCAGCCAAGACCCTACTGTCTCTGCATGTAAAGTGGGGGCTGGGGGTGCCGGGCTTCCAGAAGGCCCATGGAGGACCAGGCCACGGGCCAAAGGACTTCCCCTCGTGGGCCTGGCTTTCTCACGGGGCGATTTCTATCTGCCTAGTCACTCTAGGGGGCCTGTGGGATTTCAGAGAGGTCATGAGATGTGATCCTGGGGACAATGGCCGGTCTTAATCCAGGTCCTCAGGGTTCCGCCGTGCTAGACATCTCCACAGACCGTGGAAGACAAAAGGACAGGAGGTGGCAGCCGCAGAGTGCAGATTCTGGGGTCACTTGAGAGTCCCAAATGGAAAGCAGACCTCTGCGGCCTCCCTGGTCTCCGGCCGTTGTGGCTGTGTCGCTCTGGCTGGCCTCCTTCACAGAGAGGGTTCGAGGAATGTGATGCTGGGGAAGCAGTGGCTGGAGATTTCCCTAGGGGTGGTGCTGCTTGCTGAGCCAGCAGCCTCTCTGTTGCCCAGGCATTGCAATTCAGAGGGGGATTTCTTCTCTAAAATGGGGTAAAGAGGAAGGGTTCCCCAGGAAGACATTGACAAAGGCAAATGGGATTTGCCTATTTCCAGACTTCTCGCTCAGGGCACTTACTATCCATGAGAAAAACAGTACGGTGCTCTTGTTGATATGTATTTATTAATGAATTACTTATTTTGTTCCCAAAAGTCTTAAAAGCAGCCAGTGTTCAGAAAAGGATGTATTTTCTTCTGTGTTTGGAGGGAGTTTCCCTTGCTGCAGTCTCAAGGATGTCGCTTTCTAGAAGTTTCTCAGAAAGTAGAAACCTGATGTCGCTGTAACCCCACACTGGCCATCTGTTGTTCGAGCACATGGGATGGCGTGTAGGCCCCTTGGAACTGTCCCCGAAGGGGGCATGGTTCGGGGTGGTTGCAGTGGCAGAACTAGAGCAAATGGGGCCTAGATTATAAGTGTGTCTTAGGAAAACTTACCCTGGGAATTTCTTGGTAAGAAACTTTGAACTGACTACGCAGGTTTAGGAATATCATGGTCTCTGTTAATGGAAGGTCATATGCATGTGTGTGTACTCTTGCCTGGAACAAATAACTTGCTGATGTTCAAGGAATAGTATCACTGATGCGAGGTTCCCCACCTCATATAACTACTGGCTTTTGCACAGCCTTCGTAGTCCCTTGTGCTGACTGCTTTCTCAGTGGCCCTAGTCAGACCAAGCCCCGGGAGGCTTGGGTGGCCAAGGCAGTGCTGACGTCACCTCAGGGACTGTCCAGTGGCCTCTGGATGTCCGCTGTGCACATCTGCTGGGCCCTCAGAGCAAGAGTCTGGGTTTGGAAGCAGCTGGAGCAAGTCCTCTGTGGAGCTGAAGGGAGACTACCCAGCGTCAGCCTTACGATAAAAGACTGTCATTACTGAGCAGTAAGGAAGGACGGGAGACCCTGTCGGCTGAGCTTGGGTGACCAGCTTCCCAGTTCTCACCTCATCGAATTACAGACTTTCTTTTATACCAAGGGCAATGGAAGACTTACTTTGTTTATAGTAGGTTGGGAGTATGGATGACTGGACCTCAAGGAGGCCAAAGATCTCAAGTCTGTTCACAGGGGAAGAGAAAAATGTTCACACATTTTAGAAATAGGCTCTTTCAAAAAGTATCAAAACATTTGAAAGGACTTAGCTTTTGTCCAGATACTAAGGACTTATTTTGCTGAAATTTATCTTCATTGAAGAGACTGATTTTTCCCCCCACCAAATTACTGCTTTTATTGCCACTGGTAATGGCACCTATTTGATGGGCTTTCTGTATCCTACTGATTGCTGCACTTGCTGTGCACTCTGGTATTAATTCGTGTAGTGGCAGAATTAAGTAGGTACTACTACCGGCCTCATTTTGCAAACTGAGGACACAAAGGCATGAAGAGGTTAAGTACCAATATCACAGTTAGGATGAGGCCCCAGGCTTTGACCCCAGGTTGGTCCCCGCTGCCCACCTACCTCGCCACCCCGTTCCCTGCCTGCAAAACTAAGTGCAGGGAACTTAGATCACTCCAGCTATGCATGAAAATTAACTCGAGGGAGGTCTGAACAATCCCACTTCTGATTTTATGGTTTGGTCTGTGAAAGGGCTCCATAGTCGTGGGAATTGACTACGACTGCCGGGAAAGGATGGTGTACTGGACAGATGTTGCTGGACGGACAATCAGCCGTGCTAGCCTGGAGCCCGGAGCAGAGCCTGAGACTATCATTAACTCAGGTGAGTTGCTCCACTCAGTAGCACACGCTTTGCATTTCATTTATTTTACTAAGTCATTTGACTTGTATGCTGAAGTTTTTTCTCTTCATCTACTGGGGAGGTTAAGCTTGGTGGAAGTCATTTTAATGAGCTGTACAAGACTGGCCCCCTGTGACATGTTCACACATAAAGCATAAAGAGGTGATTCTGATGATGGTGAGCTCAGAAGCAAATGACAGGGTCACGGTAGGAGGGTGTGGACCAAGTGGCAGTCTGTGCTGCCTGCCTGTCACCATGAACACTTGGTGTCACCAGAGCAGAGGGTCCGCTGGTGAGAGAACAAGTAACAAAACCTTTACTTTCTCCGCTGACCTGGTTCTGTGGGCTTGAACACTCAGGCTTTTTTCTTTTCTACGTTCAAACACGGCGGATCTCTGCCTGAGTTCTTCACCCTTCACACACTCCAGCCCCACCTTTGTTCCCATTTTAGGTCTGATAAGCCCAGAGGGTCTCGCCATTGACCACTTCCGGAGGACCATGTACTGGACGGACAGCGGCCTGGATAGGATAGAGAAGGCCAGGCTGGATGGCTCTGAGCGCAGGGTCCTCTTCCACACGGAGCTGGTGAATCCCCGCGCCATCGCTGTGGATCCGATCCGAGGGTCAGCTGGGTTCCCTCGTCCCTTCTCTCCCCTGTACATCCAATATTAGATGCAGTGTCGGGGCGGGGAGGGGAGGATGAGAGTAAAAGCTCAACTGTATTAACTTAGCAAATGGGCACTGGGGTCGTTAGGCGTCAGGCAGTCTTACGGGCCTGCTAGTTCTGGTGCCTGGCCTAAAAACTAGGGTAAGCTGCCAGCTGGTAAGCACGGTGCCTTGGCTATGCACTCTGTGGTTAAGAAGAGGCATACTTTAAGGCTCAAATTCGGGTCACAGCCACAAGTTTAAGATGAAAGCAGAGCCTGTGCCAGGTCTTGGGTTCAAATCCCAGTACATACAAAGCTGAAAGTAGAACTTTGTTCCTTATCAAGATAGCAAATGGTAACACTACAAGACTTTAAAAATGACTTACTGTAACACATGTAACTAAATCTTCCATCACTGCTTAAGGGCTGGGTTGTTAAATCTTCCTGTGCATTTCTTTCTCTTTGTGTAGATCTTACCCTTACAGTTTTCTTCCCTCATCCATGAGTAATTTGTGCCATGACATTTGTGTCTGTGAGCATGTTTGGGGCTGTTTTCAATATCTTAAACCAGTTTGGGAAGCGGACAGGACAGATAAGATGTGACCGCACACTCCACCCCACAGCCTCGTCTAGCTTCGCACAGAGGCTTCCTCACTTCCGGCTCCGCCTTCCCCACTGCCTTCTGGGTTGGGCAGAACTATGGGGCAACCTCGTGAGCTGTCCCTCTCCTTTCACCTCTCTGGTTTTCTCTGTAGTTCAGCTGATGCATTCTAAGCATTCACTGATTTTAGAACATAGTACCTTATTTTTAAAAAATGCTTTTCACATCTATCTGCTCCAACTATAAATCTATGTCCATATCACTCATTCCCAATTAACAAAGCTATATACTCTATTAACTGAATGTTGTGCACTTAAAGTGTCATTTAAAACATCAAAGTACCTCACTCAGCGTTTCTGTCCCAGGACTAGGGAGATAGATTCTCCTTTAGCGGACACCACACAGTGTATTCTCTGAAAAGTTTCCCTTTCAATTCTCGGGCACAGGTTCCATGGTTTCTACCGCTAAACCCTCCCTAACAGCTTTATTTCTTTGAGTTTTAAACCCAAGGCCCAATACAAGATTTCAAGGAAGGTAAAGGTGTCTGCAGTTGAGTCAGAGGTGTTTCAGAGGCAAGGATTTTGACAGGGCCTTAAAATGATGACTTCTTCCACACAGTTCAAAAGTATCAGAAAACCTTGTGCTGAGGGTAAAAGCAGAACATGGCTATATATGAGCTATCAGTTGCTATATAACACAGTGCTGAAAATTTTGGTGGCGTAAGACAAACATTATCTTGCTTTCCATGGCCAGCAGTCTGGGTGTGGCTTGCTGAAGGCCTCTGACCTCTCACAAGGACCTGGTCTAGGTACTGGCCAAGTACTATAGCATCTGGCGTTCCTTGGTGGGAAGGCAGAAGGGTGCACAGGGCAGAAGCCAGGTCTTTGAAACCTAGTATTGAAAGTGATGTCTATTGCTCGTGCATGATTAGGGCATTACTTACAGCTGGGCATAATGCCAGCTATGGCTGGGATGGGTGAATGGCTTTTTATGGGGTTCAGAGATGCTGGGGATTGAAACCAGGGCTTCCCTTGCGTTAGGTAAGTGCTCTACACTGAGTTACATCCCCCAACTCCTGCACTCTCTTACCATGTTGAGATGTTAAAAATTTACCCACAGCAACTTGTACTGGACGGACTGGAATAGAGAAGCTCCTAAAATTGAAACATCTTCTTTAGACGGAGAAGGCAGAAGAATTTTAGTCAATAAAGACATTGGATTACCCAATGGCTTAACCTTTGACCCTTTCTCCAAACTGCTATGCTGGGCAGATGCAGGTAATACTGATGAAATATAGTAGGTTTGAAGACAAATTTTACTATAAAACAATTGTCATTTAGAACTTAAGTTTATGCCAGTACAGCAAATCTACTATCTGTAAAGTTTGAAAGAACAATTTTGTAATGGTTTTTGTTAACTTTTGGCATTCAGGCAAGGGGTGCTGCATGAGGCATTCAGTCTGCACTGCTCACCTGCTTGACAACAGCACGTACCATACTTGTATTGAAAAAAGTAGCCACTCTTGAGCTTGCAAACTTAAATACAGGTTATTTTGTCTCTTGGGCCATTACTTACAGTCAGTATGTTATGTTGCTAAGGGCACGCTCTGAAAAACTATGTCAGAATACCTTAACACCAGGTTTATTCCTGCTGTGTTCTTTTCATTACTAGAATACAGTAGTACCTCAGTTCATAAACACTGTTTGCATATTATTTGGTTTGACAAAACTTTTTGTTTGCAAACTCTCCATTAGGTGATGAACACAACTGCCTTTTCTGGAATTCAGGAATCAATCAAGTTTGTGAACTGAGGCAGCACTGTAACCGAAAAGGTGCTACATGTCTGATTCTAAGAATAGGAAAGTGTTTTTGAATTTGTAATTAACAAAAAGGACTATAATGTATAGGACTTTACAGCTCTTCAAGTATATTTAGAAATATTTGAAATAAATTTATCTGTAAATGTCAAAACTTGGAAACACCTGTTTAGCTAGTGGGAAATTTTCAAGATTGCTTCCTTTACACTGAGAAATAGCTGTTACCATTTTAGTTGCTTTATTTCTACCTAGAAAACTGATTTTTAATCAAAGATTTTGGCTAAGATTGCCTTGGCCACTATAGATAGCTTTACAAAGGACAAGTATTCACCAAGATGGTTATAACAATTTAAAACCTGAAGTCTGAAGTTATATAAATTCTGCAAATATTTCTCTAGTGTCAACTTTGGAAGAAACCTAGTCAGACTTCTGCAGATGTAATCTTTTCTTCTAAAAAAGCATTGTTTGCATTCCTATTAAGTACTAGAATACTATGGAACTAGAGACCAGTACTAGGAACAGGATGATACAGTAGGTAATTTGTGTGGCTACAGTGGGGGTGAAATGTCCTGGCTTTTTATTACTTTTTCTGCCTCTGTTTCCCTTGAGTCCCCCACTATTTTCGGCACAGCAGGCTTTTGTTTCTCTGTGGCATGAAGCGGTCTCATTACACCCTCCCTCCCCACGTTTTAAAAGGAACCAAAAAGCTGGAGTGTACTCTACCTGACGGAACTGGACGGCGCGCCATCCAGAATAACCTCAACTACCCCTTCAGCATCGTCAGCTACGCGGATCACTTCTACCACACGGACTGGAGGAGGTGAGGCACGCTGGGGCAGACGGTGCACTACTCCTTTAGCAAAGTCAACCTGGTTATTAACCCTCTGCTGAGCTGTTTCACTGTCTCATCAGTACATAACATTCTTTAGGGGCTTACTGCTTTTGAAATTATATATATATATTTTTTAACCCATAAATAAGTGTTGCTCGCAGATGGCTAAAAGCAAAGTTATTTGATAATGAACTATTAAAAAAAAAAGGAAACACATTTTTCTAAACCTGTTCTTCAAAGATAAAAGATTAACCTCAACTGGTGATTGGTACTGTAAGGTACATTATCTAGGAATGGGCTTTGAGTTACTCTTCTTCACCATGCAGGGGTGGCTCAGGTGTTAACCCTAAACAGTAAAGTGTTTCTTTCAAACTGCCCCAAACCCCGAAGGATATGGACTTAGTCTATCTAGAAAAGAGAATGGTACTTAGACTAGGTCTCTCATGAGGATCTGGGGAACAATTTGAAAACAAAAATTTTATCTAAGTCCTTCTGCTGTTCCCTATAATTTCAGTTAGTCTGGGATGAGGCTTAGGCCTCAGTCCCTTAATAGACGCTCGTGTGATTATGCAACCAGCCCAAGTGAGGACAACCAGGGGAAACGAGCAGTCTGACTCTGGGGAGGAACCAAACCCTCTGCTTGGCTCCATCCCAGGGTTTCTAGTGGGGACCAGTGAGGGAAGACCTGGAACTTGCACATCTTGTAGGTTCCCCAGTGATTCTGTCATGGGACATCTTGACAACCACCGGGAGCACACACATTTTCCATGAGTAGAAACACTTGGTGAAGCTGGTTTTCAAAATGCACTCTAGAAGGTGGTCTCTGCTGAAACTGCACTAGGTACGAAAGGTCATACATATCCTCTATTTACGTGGTGACTAACTTTCCACGAATTAACTCTTCTTTTTTATTACCAGGGATGGTGTTATATCAGTAAATAAAGACAGTGGCCAGTTTACTGATGAGTATCTCCCAGAGCAGCGATCTCACCTCTACGGGATAACTGCAGTGTATCCCTACTGCCCACCAGGTAAGCAGACGCGCTTCAGGGATTGGCTTTGGATTAGTTAGCTGGGTAGAGGGATCTGTGTTGACGCGTTACCTCTGCTGCTCCTGCTACCACCACTGTTGTCTCAGACCTTAACATACAGAAAATGAAAGTTGTTCCAACTCAGTGATGCAATATTCACCATTGCCCTCTTCCCTCACAGGAAGAAAATGAATTCCACAATGTAAAGGACTGATGTTTACAACCAGAATCTTAACCCTAAAGAACATATACTACAAAGGACGAAAGTGAAAAAGAAATTAGTCATTAGTTCCTGGACATACAAGATGAACATTTGCAGTGCAAAAAGACAAGTATATTTTGTGAAATTTTTATACCTCAATCTTTACTACTGTATTTTTAAAAACAAAGGTTGTTATTTCAAGTTCTTAAATAAGGTCATGTTACTAGTTGCTTGTTAAAGGCAACATTTTTG
This sequence comes from Thryonomys swinderianus, assembly GCA_004025085.1. NCBI lineage: Eukaryota > Metazoa > Chordata > Mammalia > Rodentia > Thryonomyidae > Thryonomys > Thryonomys swinderianus. Next base: position 19,888 of record PVIC010001005.1, read on the forward strand.
TAAACATACTTAAAAGGCCAAACTCCTTCAGTCTAAGAACCTGACTCTGATTTTTTGCTGTGGATTCTTTCTGGCCAAGAAATGAAAGCACATGTGTTCAACATAAAGCTACTAGCCCGAATAGCATCAGTGGTGATGCAGTGAGAAGGCTGTGCAGAACCGATGGGGAAGAACCAACCTAGTTTCCCACCAGATGTTCTAAGTTCTCTTACCTCTGCATCGGTGCATTTCTATTTATATTACAAGGTGCTAGAATGATTCAGTTTTGTATTTTCTGATTCCGTAAGTGCCTCTACAGAAGTAGCCACAGGATAAATACCAAAGAGTAGCCGTTCTCAAATTTTCTAGGTAACTCCAATAAAGTATTTTAAAATTTTCTATGACCTAAAGATTTAAATTGTCTCTGTGACTAAAGCTGGGGACCGGTATACACCTTGACCATGGAGGAAGTACTAATGAAACCAATATGTAACATATTATAAAAAAAATACCCTAAACTTCACTTTCTTAAGCTTTATTAAAGAAAAAAGTAATTGAACTGGTAAATCTCTAGAACATAGTCAGTTTTCTGGGATTCTTCCCTCCAAAGTGAGATGTGATTTCCAAATACATGCCAGAAGAGTATAGTTACCAACTGTATTAAGCAGGTAAGAGGCTGAAATCTAGTGTTCATCTTCCAACTTTCCCCAGTCTGTGGTCTGTCTTTGGATCAGCAATAATTGCCTGAACAGCTACTATGGCTTCATTAATTTTTGTCTGTAGCTCTCTGAGTTCTTCTATATGCAGTAATCGCAGGATTTGAGCAGCTTCATTAAGAACTGCATCTGTTTTGTAAGAAAAGAACACTACATTAATATACTATGTTTGTATTTTATTTCATTTCTCAAGTATTTACCAAGTCTTTAAAGATAATCTGAATTAAAACAAAAGCACTTACCACCTGTGTCAAAACCAAGAATATGTTTGTCTAAAGCAACAGGCAAACCCTTTAAAAAAAAAGGCAAAATGAGACTAGTTAACACCATTCTTCTTTCAACTGAAACTGAAAAGCAACTAGATAATTTAACTATTTGGAGCCATAAGATAAGGATTTAAGAGTTTGTTTGAGAGTCTGACTTGTGGGAAGCATATTTTCCTCTTAAAACCAGTCAAATAGAAAGAATGATCTTTAAATGTACAGAAATCTCCACAGCCTGTCCAGTCCCCTAGTCAAGGCATGCAAAGTCGATCTTTACTACAGCAATATTTTATCACTTCCTGCTATGAAAGGAAGGTTGAGGGCTATTATTGTCCCACTTTAGCTACAGTAAGCAGAAGTGTTGGACAAGTGACACAGGGCTACTTATATATTATTCTCCTTAAGTGAATTTATCTGTGAACACACTAATTTGTCTTTAAAAATCACATAAGCCTAATATGTGCACAGTTTTTCTAGCTAATGTGTACAGGATATATGTAATTTAAATTTCAATAGTTCATTTGGAGGTTACTTTGAACAAGCCTAAAAACTGAAAAAGCCATTTATTTACCTAACCCATCAGCAGAGCACTATGTACATGTCGACTACCGACTCTAGACTCCTCAGTAACGGTTCAAAGTTGAGTACAGATGGTCTAGATTTTCTGATTATACTGTACAAAATTACTACCAGTTACAGTGACACGTACATCCTATACTTTCAAAGCTGTCTCTATGCGCATACTTTAGTCACTGCTAACTTCTTGCCTAATATCTAAATGCAGATCTACTTAGGAACCATTTGCTTTGCAGTAGCTAAGACTAAGAAGAAACCATGGGGACAAATGCACAATGAGCTAAATAAAGAGGTTTATACCGAGTGGTGCTATGTTAGTCTGGTATCAGAGGCTCCAGTTTTCCCTTTGTCTCTCAACCAACCTCCAAAGGACAAGTACTACTGAAAATCGCCATTCATCAAGTACTGCTTACAATGGTTACAAACACTGGTTAATAAATTCTAAGAACTTCACTACATTAGTATAAGCTGATATCTTTTGAGACGACACTAAAATTAAGATTTGGAACAATGAAAATATAACTAAATTTTCCTTTGCAAATAAAAAAAGACTGTGCCTCTATTTGTACTGCCTTTGAAACTGAAGACATAGTTTTGATGAATGAATCAATGATTTTATTATACCAGAACAATTTACCATCTGTTCTATAGTGTGGGTGAAATAAGCTGATCTTTAATCCAATTTCCACTGGCCTATTTCATACAGTATTAATAGGTCAGTAAGAACCTTGAGAAAAGAGTCTTTCACTGCAGTGCTGCCCTGGCATTAGGAACCCTGAAACACTGCAGGGGCTTGCTAATAGGGTCAGAGGACGAGACACTGGAACACTTGGGAGAGGGAACAAAAAGTGTACATGGCTGTGCCCAAGACATTCATCCTACATCTGTGCTGCAGGAGAGGTCTTTTAGAGATGCCAACAGTGTCACTGGTAACCCTCGAGGTCATTTATCTGCACTCCGAAAAAAGCCTGGATTCTGATTCAATCTTAACCCAGATATAAGGTTTTTATTGAAAAGTAAGTTCTATGAAATGGTTTCATAAGCCTGCAAAGTACAACTGCAAGATGGTTATTTTTCAGTCATCTGCACCCTGGACTGTGTACTCCCAGAGTCATGACCCTGTCAGCAGGCAGATCTGCAGCTCAAGGGCCCTTCCCTCACCCACCAACAGAGTATGGGCTCCAGGTCAGACAACCAGTGCACAAGCGCTCATCAACCAATCAGGTGACCTTCCCACAAGGTTCTTCCTCATGTTTTATGCCAGGAAGCTCAACAAATGAAATCATTTACTCTGAAGACTCAAAGGGTGTGGATAGGATTTAGGTCAAAAAAGGACATTGGTAACAAAGGAGAAGGTGTGTGCTCTAATTCTGACCACTAGTCAGAATAATCTATAATGTCACCAGGGTAAATCCTCCCAAATTAAGTTTCAGCTGGACATGGGCAATTTCACATGACCTTTAGGTGGTTTCTTTTAGGGCATGAAGTGAGATGAAAGTTCACTTTTCATTCAACTCTCAACTGCACATATTCCACTAGCTTTGAAGAAAACCAATTGCATTGAAAGAAGCCATCCTTTCTCTGGGTTGATCTGACATGTAATGGAATTGTTGCATAAATGTTTACAAGCCTTAAATACCAATACCAGAAAATATTTTCATTAATAATTGATTCAGAATTTTAAAAAAACATACATTACCTCTTTTGTTTGATTTGCTTTAGCAACTGCATCCTGTGTTAGGCGCTCCTGAACCAAAATGCGAATTGCCTATGAACCCAAAGACACTGTGTTTACTTTTTAAAGGTTGTTTACAAGTCACCCTTTTCTGAATCTATAAAGATACTCTCAATAATTAAAAACTTTTTAAATAGATAACAGAGGTGCATAGTCAAAAGAGAAAAAAAATAAAGAGGTATTTGGTAGGAGGTAGGTGTTCTTCCTCCCTTGAACCAAGCATCCCTCTAAAAGACCCTTGCTGTTACCAGACCTGCATGCTTCTTTACAATGCTGTATTAAATTACAAGTATGCCTCTGCATGTAACATCCAGCCTTTGACACAGAGAGCAGCCAGCATACCACACGCACTGTCTTAGGTCTTGCTTTCCCACTTAATCAAGTTTTCAGGCATTTCAAAGGATACAGACTTGCTTTTAATCACTAAAGCATTTCACTGTTGTAGATACAAATACAATCAAAACAATTACGGAAGGAGGTAATTACAACTCAAAAAAAAGTGAAGATTTGAAAAATTAGCTTTTATAAAATGCTATATTTGAAAACGGCAATTAAAACATTTAATAGTGAGTGCCAAATCCTGTACTGATGTTCTCATCTAGTGCCCAAGATCCTCTCCATACTATCAAGCATTACTTGTATGCTTTAAAAAGTAATCCAAAGGGAATAAACATATAGCTAGGACTCAATTTTATGAAGTTTTTTTAATAGCTACTGTGTAATTTTTTCTATTGGGTTTTCAAACCCTTTAACAAAGGCAGCCTAAATATATTATGCTGTTTCTCCTCTCATTTAGTTTACAATTAAAGCTGACAGGAGCACTGTAGAAATATTATTAGGAATACATAACTGAGTAAGGAACAAAGCTTTAAAGCAGTGAAATTTCACCACAAACAACTTTTTATCTTTTGGTATCCAGTCTGGACTGAGAAAATCCAAGTTAATATTCAGATACAATGTAGAAAATTGTAGTAAGTTAGAAATAGAATAGTATTTCCTTTATTAAAAGTATAATTTAATGCATAAGCTTTCTAAAAAGCAGGCTCCATTATGGTTTAATCTCTTCTGGGTAAAGTGAAGTTTACTCAGGTTAGTATTACAAAGTAAACTAATTCACATGTACAAGATCTATTTAATCTTATTAAAAACCAGTAATTTCTAAAACAATTTCCAAATTATGGTATTTTAGATACCACTTTCCCGTTCTACCTACCTTGTGCCCCCACAATTCTATTAGGGACTAAATCTACTGGAGTGTGCAAAATTTCAGAGAGGAGACCTCTCCAGGATTACACACTCCCTGATGTGAAGATCTGAATGGAGTGGCCTATCCAGGAAGGGGACTCAAGGTAGAACAATTCATTTCCCAGAGATTCTAGGTGTGCGTGTGTGTGTGTGTGTGTATTTCTTTTTTTCCTAGGTATATATTTTTCACCAAGTCCCCAGTATTAATTGGGGTATAGTCCACTATTAAAATATAAACCACAAATCCTTGAAAAGGACTGACCAAACCAAGGTAGAGTAATGTAGGGGAAAAAGTGAACTAGATTCAACTCTGGGCTATATTACTTTCTGTGCCTCTTGAACATTACCTATCATGTTCTTAGGTTGTTCATATACATACTTTTTTGAAAAAAAGTTATGAACATTTATCTCTGTAATTATTAGAAGTTAAACAAAACAGGATTAAGGATTCCCTGGGTTAGTCACATCTCCGGTGTTAGTTAACAGACATTTAAAACAGGTTAAAAATACAAAATCTGCTTTATGACCATACTTCTCCACTGTATTTCAGCCACTCAACCATAAATTTAAGTATCAATATTTAGAAAAGTATAATTTTCTCAAGAATCAAACCGAAGATACTCACCTTAAGCATCACCAGATAATCATCATGGCGCTGAATCTGAAGGAGGTTAGCCAGAGCCATGACACCAGCCTTAAAGTCAGGATTATTTACTGTAAAAGATTAAAAATGAACTATAACAGAGCCTTGATAGCTCAGCAAACAATGCAGTTCACATTAACAATTTGTGAACATACAAACTTACAGAAAACATTTTCAATAATGACAAATCTTTTTTGGATTGATACAAAAAAAATCACAATGGAGTATACAGTGTAAGTGATTTGGTAAATGGATAAATGATTTTCCTATTAATTTATAGCCAAACTGAGTTACCTGATAATTTAACTCACATAAGATCTGTCCTGAAACTGTGCCCTTGAGGCCCATTTATGTGGCACTTTTAATTAACACTTCTAAAGCAATTAATTTAATATAAGTCTCTTCAATGTACAGTTTTCCCCTCACTTTTTCCCTAAGCAGTGGCTCTGGAGTGCCCAAGAAGCTCATTCACTCATAATGGGAACTCCCAAATTATAGGTCACAGTGAGACAATGAAAATGTCTATTTAAATATATCATAATCTACATAATTAAGAATCTTCATTCTTTTAGAAAGGGAAAAGAATTGCCAAAAGACATAGGATTTAATGACACGTTCTAGCACTTGTCTGTCACTGGACTAAAAACATTTATACAACAAGGAAGGCAAACAATGACCCACATAATAAATATAAATCAGTACTCCAGATTACTTGATGCCGATCAAAGAACAGCATTTTAACATTCAGATAATCACTCAATGGCAAGGAGAAGGGAGAAGCACATAGTATCAATGTTGTCTTGTTTGGAACAATCCTGTGTGGGAGAAAGAAACTGACCAGGCCTTCCTGCCGAAAGACTTTGAACTTAACTATGTTGGAGAAGAATCCTGTTAGGGAGGAACGACTTTGCATTCAGCTCACCTTCACCTTGGAAAACAGAAAGGACTCTGGTCATCCCAAATGCTGTGATGCTCCAAGGTGGAACTACTCCATTGCCCGGTGTTTACCCTGCCTTCTGAGTCTTTGTCACATTTTTGTTGTTACTGGAGAGGTGCTGAATAAAAGTTGTGGCAGGCAGAGGCCTGGGGTTTTTTGCTACCCAGCGTAGCATGGGTCAGGCCCAAGCTCAGTTTCTTTAAGCTACGTATTATTTCACTGTGTGCCCTCGGCTCACAGGAGACTAGAAGCTAAATCCAGAGGTCCTAGTTACATTCCCTTCCCCGAATCCCACACTGTCTAGTAAAGAATTCTGAACTAAAACTAAGTTAAATCTGGACTCCATACTAGGAGGTAAAGAGAACTTAAGAAACCAAAAGTGCTCATCAATTTTATACTCACCATCCAAATTGATCAATGGCTCTGCATTTTTATTTGCATTGTCAATATTTTTTGCATTATCTGGTGTTAAGTCTTTATATTTTTCAGCTATAAAAAAGGCAAAAATAAAATCTGTAGAACCGTGAAACAAATGTTTACTGAACTTATCTGAGTCAAACTGACTATAAGCCTGACCCACAATGAAAACGATTTTTGCTATACAATATCAAAAGTGTAAGATAGAATATGCTGTAACCCTTTACTAAGCTACAATGCTTATTAAAATTCTTGACACAAATATTTCATTAATATTCCTAAAGGCAATCATTTCAAACATCTAAATTTCAGCAGTGAAAGTCTGCTTCTATGGCATGCTCTAAAACATGGGACAGAAAAATGAGAGATTACATAGTATTAACCACAAGCTTACTCAAGTTTTCTTCTAAAGTCTTTTCAATGCTCTAAGAACAAGATTTAAAAACCATGCTTTCTAAAAAATTATCACTTTAAATACATCATACAGAAATCTAAAATTTATCATGGAACTGTGAAATTCAGAATTCTAAAGGTAGACTTTACTTACTTTCATTTGAAAAATACAAAAACTTCACAAACTAGGCTTAAAATGGTATCTTAAGACTATATTACCTGTATGATTTGCTAATGAAACAAGAGGAGAAAAAATTTAAAATCTGGCCAAAATCTGGAATATGGCCTAATCTGGAGTAATATAAACATCGAAATACATTAACAAAAAAAAAATTATGACCCATAAGTAAAAATAATCTGTGCATCTACACTGATTTGAATAAAGTGGAGAACAGAGAAATTCCTCAAAGTAGAAAGCTAGAAAATACAGAAAGAATGAGGAAACTGCACACACATACCTTTTAGCAACCACAATACAGGTGATTTAGGCAAGAGTTAAATCTATGCTTAAACTCGAGGAGAGATGTCTGAGTAGCAAAAGCATATTCAAGTAGTCTTTGTCCCAAAGACAGATTACGGTATATACTATAAAGGGAAAATCAGTAATGTAAAATAGACACACCTTAACTAAGTAATCAAAGTTAACATGACAAGTAAAGGGATGGATCACTATCTCATACTTCCAATCTGATGCACTTGAAAGAATGTTATCACTTCTGTTACTTCTAAGCAAATATGAGCTCAGAACCTAATCACGGCGGAAATATACAAATTCAAGCCAAGGAACATTCTGTGAAACCAATGTCAGCAGTTTTATAAAGCATATATCAAGACATCAAGACTGAGTTATAAAGGGGAATGCAGTACATAATCCAGTATTGCTTTAGGGTCTTTCTGTAGAAAGGGAATTCTATAAGGAACATTACTGACACTGTAGGTTAAATGTGAATAATATACATAGATGATATACTGTTTAAAGTCATTTTCCTGATTTGATCACTCTATGTGGCTAAAGACAGTCATTTTTAGAAAAGGTATATTAAAGGTAAAAGAGAACTACCTGCAATTTATTACCAAACAGGTTAGAAAAAGTGTGTGCATGTGTATGTGCTTATACACAGAGGATAAAGTGAGGTAAAAAGTATGCAGAATCTGGGTATATGAAAATCTTTGTACCAGTCCACAATTTTTCTGCATATCTTAAAATCGTATCAGTGAAAGAAAAATTCTGTCATATTTTAAGCACCTTAATTGACAAGTTTGTGAAAGACTAAATAATAAAATTTATAATAATGAATAAAAAATTTGCAATTCATAAAAACTTAAAATGGTCTCAGCAGATTCAAAAGAAGTAACTTTTAAACAGTAGGAACCTATCAATACAAACCTCAAAAGCAGCACATCAGCACCTCCTGTTGCTGAGATACAGCATTACTACCTTAACCAATCTTGTTCTTGCACTCTGAATCATAAGATTAAATGAAACTTATTCTCTAGGTTAACACTACTGATATCATTTATCTTTCAACTGTACACCGACTTCTATTCTCAATATCAAAAATACATCTCATGCACAAGCATCTTTTATCATGAAAAAAGACTATGCTATTCCTGAGAAATAAGTGTATGTACAACAGTACAGATACCTGCTAACATGGCACCTCTCACTGAAGGGTGAGGGATTATAAAATTGGAACAAATGAATACACGAGGAGAAAAAAAGCAGAAAAAAACTGGTACATGACTAAATTTATTTGGGAATAGTGGATAAACACTTGTGATATGATTGAGAATATTTTGTTACAAATTAGCTCACGTACAATTCTTATCAGCCCAGTGTAGGACAGACCAAAAGAGCTTATGACAGGTCCTAAAGATTAATACTAACAGGACCACAGTGCTTACAATTACATTTACCTTCCAAAGGAACACTAGCACAATTACTTTCTTTGTATGATCGACTCAAATTTATAAACTATTTTCTTTGTAAATGAAAGTTAAAAATAGTGTCACCTTAGCACTTAAGATTTGTCATAAGATTTCTGACATCTAAGTCTGAGGCACCAGCAAAAGCCAACTGGCTATGTACAAATCAGTACGTTAACAGGCACAGAGAGTGCCTGGCACTGAAGTTGGTAAGGACCTGATGTGTGCAGGAAACTGTCAGGAACTGGGGACAATGGAATTAATGATCCCCCACAACCATGTCCATGTCCTAATACCATAAACTGTTTATGTTACATGGGAAAGGGAGTTGCATACATGATTGATTAAAGACCCCAAAGTGGGAAGATTATCCAGGTGGATCCACTATAATCACAACATCAGTACAAAAGGAGGCAAGAGGGTCAGTCAAGAGAAAGGCAGGGGTGGAGAAACTGGAAGATACCACAGGACTACTCTTGAAGAAAGAAGGGGCCAGCATCAAGACTGCTCAGTAGCAAGACTGATGTTGGACTTCTGACTCTAAAAATAAAGACAGTAAGTTTTATTTTAAGTCACGGAGTTTCTGGTAACATGTTAACAGCTGCAACTAGGATAAATAAGACAAGCAAAATGGAAAACGATAATGACTTAGAAGGCCGAGTTAAAAGCTACAAAAGTTCAGAGGGAAATAGTACTATAGGAATAATAAGGTAGTAGTAGAATTTAGATATGTAGAGAGAGACTGAAATACTGGGCTAAGAGGCTTGAAGTTTATTTTGGAGAAAACTGGAAACTAATGATTTTTTTTAATATAACTGGAACTCTTTGTAAACAAGTCTAATTGCAAAACAGATTCATGTTTCAGCAAGTTAGCCTGGTAGGCCAAGTTGCTGAGAATGAAGAGTGACATCAACCAGAGACTAGAAGCAATTATAATAATCTTAGCAGAAAACAACAAAGGGCTGAAACACAAGATTAATAATAGAGTGGGATTGCAATAGGTAAAGAAAAGGATCAGCGGGGACAGATGAAGGAAAGGGAGACACCAGAGATACTAGAGAGGCTGCAAAAGGGAAAGACGAAGAAACTGTAAATAGGCTGGGATTTAGCTCATGTGGTTCTGCACCTACCTTGGAAGCACAAGGGTACAAGTTCGATCCCCAGTACTGCAAAAAAAAGGGAAACAGCCGGGCATGGTGGCTCACGCCTGTGATCCCAGCACTCAGGAGGCAGAGACAGGAGGATTGCTGAGTTCGAGGCTTGCCTGGGCTACATAGTGAGCTCAGAGCCAGCCTGAACTATAAAGCAAGACCCTGACTCAAAAAAAAAAAAAAAAAAAAAAGGGAAAAAAAAAAAAAAAAAAAAAAAAAAAAAAAAAAAAAAAAAAAAAAAAAAAAAAAAAAAAAAAAAAAAAAAAGGGAAACAACAATAACAAAAAAAAAAAAGTGACATCCCATAAAAATGAAAACATAAAATCAAGGATGGAGGCAGCAGCTAAGATGATCAGATCTTAACTAGATCTTGGCAGCCCTTTCAAATAAAATGGTCTAAGAAAAGGAAACATAAATTTCATGAAAACCAGAGTTTCCTACTGGTACTGTACTGGTATTCAGCAGCCTCTAACAAAAGTGAGTGTAATAGGATGACATAAAACACACTATGTGCATTCTGGCCTACAGTATATACTGACATTCGATACATGTTTCGGATTCTTGTGAAATGAGTGTTGCAACCAACTCCTTCAAATTCAATCAATTCTGGAAATACTAATATACAAGCTTAAGAAGCAGACTATGAAAGATGGCAAATTTACCAAAATAATATTACTTGGTTGGGAAGACATTCAATTAGCTTTCTCCAGAAACATTACTTCCAACAACGGTGAAAGACAACAGAAAGATGCTTTTAACTTCTTGAGATAAAAATGAGCCAATGGAAAGAGTGTAAGTCAAACTAAGTTCCTATACTTCTACACTCTTCCTTTCTTATATTCTCTTTTTAAAAAGCATACATTGCCCACGAAACATACCATTATCTCCATATTCAAGTCTAACAGCTAAACCAAGAAGCCAATCAATTGCTTCTTGTCGATCCTGAATCTTGAAAGGACAGTTAACATCTCTGAGATACTGTGAAGAAAAAAAAAAAGAAATTCAGTTTCATTATATTATTGTAAAGTCACAGAACTGGAAGAATAGTAGACTTGTAAGACTCCTTAGTTCAAATTTCAAGTAAGTTACAGTGTGAAACTGTACAACCCAAAGGAAGAAACATTGAGGTATACCAGCTTAAGAGGAAAGTGAAATTATTTCCATCATGCTGTTTTGAAAAGTTTACCTTTGCAGATCCCAGGTGGGATACCTGAAATCTAGACTAACCTCATTCTACAGATGAGAAAATGAAGGCCAAGTGTGACTGACAATTGCCAATGATTACACAACTTAGATCTGAGATGTTCTGATTCACATCTCAATATACGTAGGCAATTAAATAAAAAGGGCAATAAAAATATACAAATAAATCAGGTATTTCCTAAACTTTAACATTCATATAACAGAAATGTAACTGAATAGAGTAAACCATGTTAATTAATATGCATGTAGGCTGTACCTGAGCATTAAACTGTGTATTGAAATGAGCACTATTTGGTACAGGGATGTACCTCGGTTGCACCCTGTGCCTGCCTAGCAAGTACAAGGTCCTGAGTTCAATTCTGGTACCACAAAAAAACAAAACAAAGAAAAACTCTAACCGAAATGAACACTATTAAAATGAAACACGGTGGCATACAAGTCTGTAATGCCAGCACTCAGCACTTAAGGGAGAGTTAGGGGGATCCCCAGCAACTTAGTGAGATTCTGTCCTCAAAAACGTGATGGGATGTAGCTCAGTGTGAAGACCTTGGGTTTAATGAAAGAGAGAGAGAGAGACAGACACAGAGAAAGAGACAGAGTGATAGAGACAGAAAGGAAGGAAGGGAGGGAGGGTGGGAAGAAGGGAGAGAGGGAGAGTTAAGGAAAGGGGGAATGAAAGGAAGAAGGAAAGAAAGAAAATCAAATTCCAGCAATAATGCTATTACATTTGAGTCACAACTCATTTTTTAACTCAAAGTTTTATTTCCTTACTTAGGGAACGAAAAAAAAACAATCTCATCCACAAGATTCGATCACATTACAACACCAAAAAGAAAAGGAAAACATTTAAAAGCTGGGACTCATTATCTAAAAGTGACTATAAGAGATACTTTAAATATGCTTAAGCAATATTACCATTCTAAAGAGACTAAAGTGTGAGATCTATTTGGCAAGTTCATCTTTAAGTTATCCTACTTTGTCACTCTGAGTTACAGAAGAAATGTTGTATTTAAATTTTGATCTTCTTCAAAACCTTTCTGCATGTGGAACTCTGTACTATCATATATGAATGGAGAGGGCATTAAGAGGTAAAATAAATATAAAATCCTAATATATTTTGAAATCTTAAGAAGCCCATTAAAAATTTCAAAATTTTTCAGTCAAGAAAAGTAATCCATTAAAAGTAGAGGCAGTGGCAATAAAAATACATAGCACTTGCTTGGGCCAGGCATTTCTGTGAACAGATAAAACAGGTATATCCCCACTAACAACAATGTTCTCCTATGAGACAGGTACCACTGTTATTGCCATTTATTGATGAAAACGTTGACACAGAAATGTTGGCACACCTGTGCAAAGATACAGCATTAGTGTGTAATGTACAGATTCCTCCAATTCATAAAATCACTAATTCTAAACAGAAAATACTCACTCACTTTGCTCTTTCTCATGAAAGTAATACAACTTCTAAAAATGTTTAATATAAGTAATGGGATTCTAAAATGTGATTTTTATTCCAATTTGAAAACAATTTTTCTATAAAAATATTACTAAAAATAAATCGTGGGAAAATTATTCTAGTCAAATGTGGCCTTTTTAGGACTATTTCTTTCACACAAAAGAACAGCTGTGTACATTAAATATAAGCATAAACACAGATTTAGTTTTACATCAATAATGTCATTTTTAATATTAACAGACAATGTTAAAAATACGTTACTGTTGTACTCTTACAGTAATGTAAGATTTTCATTTTCAGGGCATTAAATGCAAGTAAAGTACCATTTATATACTATCTAATACATCTGAAAAATTTCACAGTGTTTCTGAAGGAAATTATTTTTTATACTCAAAGTTTTATAGGATAAGGTAACGTAACTATTTCCAAAATCAAAAGAAAAAAAGTAAAAGTAAAAAGTAAAATCCTTAAAATCAGTTTTCCTAATAGTGATCACTACATTTTAAGAGAAAAGAGTAATTTTAAGTTCCTCTTCATGTAGTTTTAGGAAAATCTGAATGTACTTTATTTGCTAATGCATTACCTTTTCAAAAAACTTGGGCCAGTCACTGCTGGGGATGTTTCTTAAATTACCTCTGTCTTCAATCTTGTAGTGTCTGATTTTCTGGTCTTCAAGCCAAACAATAAAGTTTCTAAATTCTGTTTCATCTGCAATAAAGTAACATATAAACTCACTAGAAGGACTTGACGAAATACTTTCTTCTCCACAAATGCTCTTGTGAAATTTTCTTATCCCCAAAATGTTAACTGAAACAAGAGAGTAGGAATTCAAAGTCTAAACTGATTAATGACTTGTTCAGCTTCGGAAGTGAATTCAGATTATGGCTCCAAGACACTGCAAAGACCTGTGAACATAGGTCCATCACTTAGTGTCTGTGCCTTGGGTTCTCCAGCTACAGATGGAATAACAGAACTTAGCTCAAATGTTTTTTTATGAAGATTAAATGAAATGAAATGAATATGGTAGCAACAATGCACAGCACACAATTTCGCTATCTGTGTTAATATTCCAATTCTTATGTGGGCAAGTGTAAGCTTAAAGGTTATATAAGGTAAAGCATACAACAAAGCACAAAATATTAAATGATCAAAGGAGACCCTGTCACTGATAGTCATGTTATGTTACCTGCAATATTAAGTGCAGTTGTACGCTTGCTTCATGTAATTCTAATCACCTCTTGAAGCTTATAGTACTTCCATTTTACAGATCAGAAAACTGAGATTCAAATACTCAAGTCATATAAGCTCTGCCTCTTTGCTGTTAAAAAGCAATGTACAAAAACAAGATACAATTTTATGTTTCAACAAGAAAAAAAAACTCCGTTATCCTGCGTAGAATTCAGTATTTCTGATATCTGTGAAACCGATTCACTAGTGAGTGCTCTTTTACAGGCTGAACCTGATGATCCCTTTCAAAATTCCTACTCTACCACAGGCCAACAACTACAGAAGGAAACCAGGAGTGATGGCTAGTAGGGTGTCATGCACTTTGTTACATCTTAAGGGAGCAAAATCCCAAATAAATGCACTTACAACTCAACAACCCCACTTATTTGCTATTAACTTTTCCAGTGCTAAATCTCATTATGAGCTGTAATCGAAAACCGCTCCCGAGTTCTGATTCCCACCCCAGCCCTTAGCTCCCGGCAGGTAGTTAATGAGGACGCAAGCTAGCGCAGCCAGCCCACGGCAGGTGCTCCAAATCCCCGTCCGGGGCAGCCCCGGCGCCCAAGGATGCGAAAACGCTGTGCCTTCCGTGTGAGAAAGGGACAGGGTGTGTGCGGGGCCGGGTAGCGGCGACTGGAGCTGACTAAGTGCACAAAGTGGCCACGCGGAGGCAGAAAGGGTGAGCGATCTCCGACGCCCGAGAGCGGCGGGGACGGCCACGGGGGCCGAGGGCGCGGCGGCCCGAAGCAGACGGGCCCTCAGACCCGGGGGAGCCCAGGCGCAGAGGATCCGGTAGGGACGCTGTCCAGGAGACGCCGCCGGGACCAGGCCACGCGGCCTTCGCCTCACCTTTGCAGTTGAAGCCCGCAGGGTTGTGGTAGTCCAGAGCCGTCAGCTTGCGTCGGAACATGGCCCCGCTCCCCGCTCGGGTCCCCCGGGCCTCCGCCGGGAGAGGAGAAGCGAGGTGGAGGAGGCTGCTCAGCCACGAGCGACGCGGCGAGGGGGCGGGCCGACGCCGGCGACGCTTCCGAGTGACGGCGGCCTCTGCCAATCGCTGCTTAAGAAAGCCGGCCGCCGGCAAATCCCCACCCATCACAGCTCGTGGAGAGGCGGGACCACGTCGGGGCACGTCGACGCTCAAATAAACTTTATTGGCAGTTTCCTACTTGTACAATAGGCAGTGCAAGTGGGAAACCAGTTTTGTCTTGCCTTCCTCTTGGCACCTAAGACAGACATAATTTCTGTAGGCTTTCTGCTGCTAGGCTGTATCTCTCACTGGACGACAGAATTACTGTTTAATGTTTTGAGTGTATTCATTCATTCTTTGCTCTTCCTGCATAATTAGGCATTCTAATAACATGGCTAATAAAAAACTGAAAAGCATGGTCCTTTTAAGTACGATATGTTTATACGGGCTGAGAGCGAGCTACAGATAACATACACCTGTATTCTATTTTCATGTGATAGTTCCAGGTATCGCCAGTGATCAAGCGAAGTCAGAAAGTGAGGATCAAGAAAACCTGTTCCAGACTGTTTTGTTTCCATCAAAAGCTGACCCTTTAAAGGGCCGGAGGGTTAGCTCAGTGGTTCCGGTGCCTGCCTCGCAAGCGCAAGGACCTGAGTTCGATTCCCAGAAACCACATATAATGCTGGGCGTGGAGACACGCCCACCAACAATCAACACCGCATACCACAATGCCAGACGTGGTGGCTCAGGCCTGTCATCCCAGCACTCGGGAGGCAGAGACGAGGATTGCTGAGTTCGCGGCGGCTTGCCTGGGCACCATAGTGAGCTCAGGGCCAGCCTGAACTACAACGCGAGACCCTGTCTCAAAAAAAAAAAAAAAAAAATTACTCAAGAAAAGAGAAAATAAGAAATATTGGCATACAACTACAGATAATGTATTTCTTAAGGGGAAGGCAGTTCTTACCATTTGTTTTCTGATATTAACTCTTTAGTGCAAAAAAAACTAAGTTGTTTGATCCTGGTTTAGTTTATTTCAAGGTTTCAAGCTGTCAGTCACTTGAGGCTATCCCTGGTCATCAGCCCTGGCCACCGGCAGGACTAGGGGGTTTGGAGGAAGACTCAGACACAGACTGCTAAAGGAACCTACCAGACTTGAGCGGGAGACAAAGCAAATTCTGGAAAAGAAGTACAGTAAATTATAATTATGGCATTTTGAAATTTAAAAGCTATTTTTTCTTTCCCCTCCTACATTTGAAGGAGCAATTTGAAGGCCTAACCTGAATAAAGTATCCAACAAGAAGTGAGTCTTAGACAAACCCATTTCTTGATACCAGGCATTCTACACACTCCAAAAAGGGTAAACAAACTTATCAAAAGACCTGAGCGCCAGTCTGATGATTAATCGGGGGTTTGATAAACCACGATCCTTCTGTTAAATTACTCAACAAGGTTTTTAAATGTCAACTGTGTACCAGCCACTTGGTGGCATCTGTGAACTTAGCTGCAACAATCTCAGCCCTCAGGGTGTTTACCATCTGGCAAGGGAAGCCATTGTACCCATATGTACATCACTTCTATTTTAGAAAGTGACATGTACCAAACCAGGCACACAAGTGGCGCACACCTGTAGTCCCAGCTACTTGGAAGGCTGAGGGGGGAGGGAGGATCTTTTGAGTGGGGACAGTGAGGTGACAGGCTATAAATTGCAGTTTTAGGATAGTCAGGTTAGGCCTTATTGAGAAGGGGAAATATAAAGGTTTGCTGGAGAGAAGAGAATCAGTCACATGATTATCTGGGAAACAGAGTTCTAGAAAGAGTATCTGGTGCAAATACAATGGTTTTTGTAGTTTGAAGTGATTAAAAATCAGAATAGCCGGGCGTGGTGGTTCACGCCTGTAATCCCAGCACTTGGGAGGCAGAGACAGGAGGATTGCTGAGTTCAAGGCTTGCCTGGGCTACATAGTGAGCTCAGAGCTAGCCTGAACTACAAAGCGAGACCCTGTCTCAAAAAAAAAAAATCAGAAGAATATTTTATGACACATGAAATCTATATATGATCCAGATTTCAGTGTTCACAAATAAATTCATATGATAACATAGCTACACTCATTTCTTTACCAGCCTTGTTGGTGCTTCTGGGGACAGAGATGAATAACTACCCCAGAGACCATGTGGCTCACAAAAGCTAAAGTGTTTGGGAAGGTGTTTAGGATTGCAGATAAGAGAGGTCGCAGTTTCAATATTATTAGCAAGATGACATGTAACAAGTTAGACAACTCACTGAAGGACAATTTGCTCTTCAAAAGTTACTTTTAGAACTTTTAACATTTTTAAAGTCACAAGCTAGATTCCTTTGTTCAAATTATTCTTCCAAAGATAGTGAGCAGAACAAGTTGGTAACACTTAGAACAAATGATAACACTTAGTGTTATCACAAAAGTCTTCTATATTCTGGTGAATGTTATCAATTGAACACCTCATGAAGTCAATTTTTTGGGACAAATTGTTTATTGCAATAAACTGGGGAAGTCTCCACCTCTGCCTCAGACTTTTGTTCAATATGAAAACTTGCCTTTATTTCCTCCCATAAGGTCAGGCATTGGAATGTCATGATGTAGCATCAAAAAGCAAGAAAGCAGTCAGGAAGACTCAATTTTTTTTTTTTTTTTTGGCTTTTTGGAGACAGGGTCTCGCTTTGTAGTTCAGACTGGCCCTGAGCTCACTATGGTGCCCAGGCAAGCCGCCACGAACTCAGCAATCCTCCCGTCTCTGCCTCCCGAGTGCTGGGAATACAGAGGAAGACTCAATTTTATGGACAGACGAAATAGGGTTGAGCCCAGATGGGTAGGAATGTGTTACTTGTAACTGAAATCATTCTAATGCAAGAACGGAGTCCAGAGAGACTTAAAAGAAATAATCCACAGAATTGGTAATAAGCCGCCGACTTGGCTTGCGCAGCGCGCTATGGCGCCTCCTACTGGCCCTTCGTATCTGTCGAAGGAACCCGAACAGCGATAGGGTCGACGGGCCCAGCGCGTTTGTGCTGTGGCCAGTGGCTGCGCAGGGCCCGGTCCTCGGAGAAGACGGAGGAGGCCCACGCGGAGCTCCACGGGACGACAGCAGAAGCCCGTCAGCTCCAGGGTTCACAGAGCGCGGTGCCCACTTTCCACGCAAGTGTCTCGGGCACCCGTGTCCTTCTTGTCCCCGCAAAACTCTCTTAAATTCTAGTCCTGGCTTTGCTCCTGGCTGACTGTGGTCTTAGAAGACAATTTCTCTTAACTTCAGTTTCTTCATCTGTGAAACAAGGACGTGACCCGTTTCCCTCGCTGGGACGACTCCCAGCCTACTGCCTGCGGGGGCACCCTTGTTTGTGGTGTGTCCTTTCTGATGAAGCAGTGTCCGAGAGCCTCCTGCTGCTTAGTTTGGGATTATCACTCCAGCTTTACTTACAATCACCACAAGGTGTCCTTTTTGGTTTTGAGTTTTGGTCCTGAGCATACCAAGCCAGGCTCTCTTCCACTGAGCTACGCTCCCAGCCTTTCTTATCATTCTCTTTTAATTCTTTTTTAATTTTCACTTTTACTATATTAACCCAGTATTTTCTATACTCACATTTTACCAACATGAATTTTTCACTTAATGTTTTTGTTTTTTTTTTTTTCCGAGACAGGGTCTTGCTTTGTAGTTCAGGCTGGCTCTGAGCTCACTATGTAGCCCAGGCAAGCCTTGAACTCAGCAATCCTCCTGTCTCTGCCTCCCGAGTGCTGGGATGACAGGCGTGAGCCACCATGCCCAGCACTGTGGTATGCGGTATTGATTGCTGGTGGGCATGAGTCTCCACGCCCAACATTGTATGTGGTCACCGAGGATCGAACTCAGGACCTTGCGCTTGCAAGGCAGGCACCGGAACCACTGAGCTAACCCTCCGGCCCCACTTAATGTTTTTTTTTAAAGGGACTCATTTTTTACTTATACCACTTCAGGTATGTTCTGAAACAATATATATATATTTTTTGAGACAGGGTCTCACTTTGTAGTTCAGGCTGGCCCTGAGCTCACTATGTAGCCCAGGCAAGCCTCGAACTCAGCAATCCTCCTGCCTCTGCCTCCCGAGTGCTGGGATGACAAGCGTGAGCCACCACGCCCGGCTGAAACAACATTTTTAAAACTCATGGGTTTGATACGTAGCTCACGCACATGAAGACGCACGCACAACTGCTACAAAACGTGAGACTCCCCTCCCCTACAGCAAGAGTGTGGAGCCCGGTCTGCAGGGATTCCGTATCCTGTGCTTCTCAAAGCCTGGGCCCCGGCCGAACTCCGGAGCATCAGCCAGGAACCTGTTAGAACCACCCTTTCTGTCGCTTACGGATTTATGGGCTCTGAAGGCCCAAGCGTGCTCCGGGCCTGTTTTAATGAGCCCTCAAAGCTGTCGCGATGCACGCCAGATTTCCAGCAGCTGTCAGGGAAAACTGTGGGCTTGCTGGGCGCTGCCTGCCTTGCTCAGGGGGCCCTAAGTCTCCGTTCCTCCTGCCTCCTTCGAGATCACCCCTTCGTTCCTTCAGCCACAGGGACGAAGGAATACACTGCGTTCCTGCAGCGTGCACAGCTGGGTGCCCGCCGAGGCGGCCTTCATTTCTAACAATTTCTTCGTTCCTTCCTGTCGTTTTCCAACCTTTCAGGCACCGAGTTGATTCAATTCAGAGTAAGAAATAGGTCAGATTCTCTGCTCCGCAAGACTGATTACCTTCGCCGTCCTCCTCTGCTCTACCTGGAGAGCGGGGTGTTCGCCTGCCTTTCTCTGAGCACGCTCCCCTGTGCTGTCATGGATCTCCCCGTCCGGTCCGCGGATGACGAGGCCTCCAGGGGTTGGCGCAACCAACCTAAGATATTTTTCTGGCTCTTCTGACAAGAACCTCCATCCCTGGAGGGAGCAAGGGAACTTCTAAACCGGCCAGCTGGCTCAACCTTTGATGTTGCGATATAATAGCTTCCTTCAGGCTTTCTATATTTACTCGTGATTTATATTCTCTCCTTGGGTCTTCGGCTACTCCGTGGCTTCCTACCTGCCTGGGAAGCTGAGCTCCGCCCCCCGCCCCGCCTCTCAGAGGAGCTTCTACTTCACATGTCTTCGGATAGCCCCATCCTTTGGCCTCAGCCAGCATGACCCAAACTGAATGTATCACAGTAAAGCCCCTTAGTCTCTCGCGCATTGCCCAGCTCGGCTAACTGCCCCGAAGTCCAGTGCGCCACACAGGCTAGAAAGCCGTTTGCTTTTCTACACTTTCAGTCGGTCACCATGGCGTGACAGTGACTCCTGTCACAAAGCCACTTTCCTAGTGCTTCGCCCTTGGTCTCTGTCATCGCAGCCCCTGGCTGCTAGTGGTTTTGCCTCCACTTACTACTCTGCAGCTGAAGGGGAAGTCTACACGGTAAACTGAGTCACGGCACTTGGCCACTAATCCTTTGCAAGGGTTTCTGGGCCAGCCCTGGGAGAAAATCCCAAACCCTTTGCAAACAAAGTCTTTGACCACCTGGCCTTAAACCTCCTTTCTTGTTGTTCCACAAACACACTGGGCTCCAGGGACAAGGAACCACTTGTCAATCAAGAGCATAAGGGGAGTCTCCCTGCGTCCACGGCTGTTTCCTCCACCTGAGCACCTCACCTTGTCCTCTGCCAGCCGGATGGGTTCCTGTCACCTCTTAGATCACAGCTGAGTTCAGCGCCGCATGTGTTCCCTGACGTTCCCTGGCAGCCAGCCACACCTGCACGCTGCCCTCCATGACCTTCTGCAGCTCGCTGATGAGGGCCCGTGGCTCTTTCATGTCGGTCCCTGCGGCCTAATGCAGGTGCTCATGTCAGACCAGCACTGCTGTTGCCTGGAAAGGGAAGCCTTTCCTGGCGGGTGCCGCACACCTACACACAGGCTCAGATTCATAAGTACCGTTCCTTCTGCTCCCAGCAAAGCTGAAAGCCCAAAGCAGGCCCAGCGTTTTCTCCAAGTCCCCAGACACTGGCTAAGCCCACACCGCCTCTACACCGGGCCTTCTAGACAGTTTCTTTCAAGGCTAAGAACTGAAACCATCTGTTTACTATTCCCCTTAGCATAACTTTATTAGTGTACGGGTTCTCACCTTGGAAGATCAAAGTTGTACATAAAGATATTTCATTATAGAAATTTCTGGAACATTTCATCACGTCATCAACAGTTTATACCTGTAGACCCCCATTACCTGTGTTCCCCAACCCTAAACTATACCACAATCCTCACTCCCACCCTTGAAAAACTCTCCCTTAAGTCTGATCAGTTTTAACAAATCAGACCTTGCTCTGGTCCTAGGGCAGTGGTGGTGAATCTATGGCACGAACAGCCGGCTCTCCATGATCACTGACAGCTCTGTACGCTTTGCCATCCATGTTTTAGGGGAGATGCCACCACTCTTGCCTAGGGTGTCAGCAGTACGCTCAGCTGTGCCTCATTAGCAGGTTGTTTTCGAGCCAGTGTTCAGCAAGGCCTGGCTTCCCTCGGCCCCTCCTGCTTACCTTAGGGGTTTTTCCTTTGCATTCACAGGGATTTTATTCTCTTATTAAATCCTACAGTCAAGTCACACAGCCTCAGATGCCAATGCTGATGTGCTGTGAAAATTCGACCAGGCCTGTTCAAAATCAGCACCTGGCTTCTTCCTGGCCGCAAAACCTATTGCAGCCGGAAAGGAGACGATGGGATGCCTTCTGACAACTGACCAGCAGATGGCGCTCTTGAGAAAAGAATTACAGTCTGGAAGTTTTTTTTTTTTTTTTTTTTCCTGTCAGGAAACTGGAAAATTCCCACACAGGAGGCACTGCTTAATTTTAATTATTGTAATTAATGGCAAATTCAAGCAAACTTCCACAGGACACAAGCCAGCACAGCCGCGGAGTGATTGAAGCGCCAACTGAGGGAAACTCAGTGGAGAACCTTCCCAAAGTGTTCTGTAGGCTCTGGTGGGTTTGGTCTTTTAGCCAGACGCCTGAAATAACAGACAACCCAAACTGAAGTCTGTGGCACTGAGGACATGTCATGCTGTGGTTCTTCAAAACTATTTACTCCGGGGTTTCTGAGAAATTGTTCCCAAACAGAAAGGCACTGTAAGCCAGGAATTGGCAACATTTTTCTGTACAAGGCCAGATAATAGATATTTGCATCTCTGCAGTTCTTAGGGTTTCTGCCACAATTTCTCCAATCTGTTCTGTGGCATGACGGCAGGCACAGAAAGTAAGACGTTAGTGGTTGTAGCTGTATTCTGATGAAGACTTGGGGACCTTGAAATTTGAATGTATGCAATTTTCACATGTCACAAAATATTCTTTTGTTTTTTTTTAAAAAAAACACATTCTTAACTTGGATGTAAAAAAAAAAAAAACCAGCTGGATTTGGCCTAAGGGCTGCAGTTTGCCAACTCGCTGTCAGCCAACCCTCAGCTGTACCTCCAAACCTCATCAGCAATGTTTACGGCTCTCTAAGACAATCTGTAAAACCTCTTCTCAGGAATCATCTAGAAACAGTCAATTTTCCAAGAAAGAGGGGAAACACGACATCTCCTTGAGGCACTCCACAGTCTGTTTGTGAGCAGAGAGGACTGCTAAACACACACACACACACACACACACACACACACACACACACACACACACACACACACACACACACACACACACACACACACACACACGATTCCCCGGGTCCCTGCACCTGACTGCTCTTCCAAGTGTGACCGTAGATACAAAATGCATTTCTTCCTGAGGGTGCCCCCTGCTGGATTGGTACTGAATAGGGGTGAGAGAAGAGCTGGAGCCAGTCATTAGGATTTGAACACAAACAGAATCTTACTGAGATTTTGCATATGTGACTTAAATTCTCTTCCTTCTGTTTTCCCCATATATAATGTGAAAGAATATTCGTGTGGTTTTTTTTTTTTTTTTTTTTGCAGTACTAGGGATCAAACTCGAGCCCTTGTGCTTCCAAAGTAGTCATGGTACCACTTCAGCTAAATCCCCAGCCTTGTGAAGGAATATTGTTATCTGGTGGGGCTTTAGGGTTGAACCTGCAACATAGTAGGCACTCAATTGTTGGTAGCTCTTGGTAGCTGGATATAGATCCTAAGAAATGCCTTGTCTGTCTAAGAACCAGGTCACGCCCTGTGTCCGTAGTGGATTAGGTAGCAGGAATGGGCTTTAAGGATACACACCAGGTTCCAATTTCTCTTACTTAACTCAGTGGCTGGCACCTGAAGGGCTCTCGGTGGTAGGAAACAGCCTGTGCCTCTATTGTAAACAATGCATTATTTAAAGCACCCTCTTTATCATTTTTTTGAGACAAGGTCTCATTTTGTAGTTCAGGCTGGCCCTGAACTCACTATGTAACCCAGGCTAGCCTTGAATTTGCGGCAATCCTCCTGCCTCTGCCTCCTGAGTGCTGGGATTACAAGCATGAGCCACTGCACCAGCAAGAGCACCCTTTTTATTATTCATTTATTTATTTATTTTTCACGGGGATTGAGGGATCAAGCCCAGGCCCTTGTGCATTTAAGGTTGGCACGGTACCACTTGAGCTAAATCCCCAGCCCTAAGAGCAGCCTTTTTTTTTTTTTTTTTTTTGAGACAGGGTCTCGCTTTGTAGTTCAGGCTGGCCCTGAGCTCACTATGGAGCCCAGGCAAGCCGCTGTGAACTCAGCAATCCTCCTGTCTCTGCCTCCCGAGTGCTGGGATGACAGGCGTGAGCCACCACGCCCGGCACTGTGGTATGCGGTATTGACTGCTGCTGGACATGAGTCTCCAGGCCCAGCATTGTATGTGGTTACCGGGATCGAACTCAGGACCTTGTGCTTGCGAGGCAGGCGCCGGAAACCACTGAGCTAAATCTCCGGCCCAAGAGCAGCCTTTTTAAAAGAAGCGAATTCTGATTCTGTGGGAGCTCTGTGCCTTTCTTTGCCTTTGAGTTGTTTTATAATTTAGACAGTTGTAGAGAACTGAAAACAATGTGAAATAATTATTGCTTCAGACATCAACTGAATTCTTTCTAGTGGAAGCTCAACCAATTGTCTTCCCTTTGTGCAGGAGGCCAGTCTTGCATCCATTTGCAAATCCATCAGTGTTTTTAACCTACAACTGACTCTGGTTTGTGACTTTAGTATTCTGTCAGCTGTAATATATGCCAAAAGAGTTAAGTCAAGTCTCAACAGGTGCTCATTTAACAACTATGTAAGTCAAGCTTTTACTTTTTTTGTATGAAAAATTATCTTTTAACACATTTAATTGTTGCATTCACAGGTGTTTTGAGAAAACATTTGAACAGATCTTAGGGGCTAACCCCAAACACTTCCATCTGGTCCTGTTTAGCATCCTCTCTTTCCACTGACATCTTTTCTAGCTATTTTGAATGATGCTCAGAGTTTACCATTTGGGCTAGAAGACATTTTAAAGACAGCAGTTCTCAGACTTTTTGGTCTTGAATGCTTCTATTCTTTCAGAAACTGTGGAAGACTTTCTCAAATTATTAGGGCTTTTGATTATGTAGATAGTATCTACTGCCATTTGGTACACTAGCGTCTAAAACAGAAAATAACTTTAAATATGAATGTTTTAATTCATCAAAAATCACAATATTATTAATGAAAAATAATTTTAAAACTAAACAAAAATATATGGTGAGAAGAGTAATCTTTTTTGTTTTTCTGCAAATGTTTTAAACACCTGGCTCAGGAGAAGACAGCTGAATTCTTGTATTTATGTTTGCATTCAATCTGTGTGACATAAATATCATATATCCTGTAAAAATCTCCAGTGTAATGCATGAGGAAATTAGGGTAGAAAAGGCAAACTGCACAATAGTGCTGCCGTAGAAATAGCTTTGACCTTGTAAGTACCTTCTAAGGGTCTCAGGGTCCCTCAGGAATTCTAAGAAAACACTTTGAGAACTGCTGTGGTAAAGTTCTCCAAGACGATCTACAGATGCTTCCATCTTTTGATCTTTTGTGAGGAGACGCGCTGGTACACTATGCTGACACTGTTCTTAGAACAACAGAGGAAACAAAGCTTATGTAGATACGGGTGGAGGGTTGTAGGAAAGGCAGGGGTGTGGGGAAAAATGAGAATCGAGAAGTGTCAGGTATTGGTACAAACCCTCCATGTTGAATGTGATCATAATGTATCTATAAAATATACCAATAAAATCAATTGTAATGAAAAGAATGACAGTTTACTTTCATGAAATTTCTGGGACAGCTTTTCTGTGTGTGTGTGTGTACACGGGTGCATATGTATGCCACAATGCTGGGTTTCCATTACAAGAATGAGTGGGATTTCCGTGTGCTCCTGGAGTGGGGACCGGAAATGGGGTGAGTAGCGGAAGGAAGTGAATGTCATCTCATCTTTTCCCATGGAACCACTGGGGAATCCTTGAAACTGCATTTGCAAACGCCTCCGTCTTGCTCTTGTGTCCTGATCCTTCTCTCAAATCACGGCCTGAACGACAGACTCCTGGACACCAGTATAGCCACTCAGACAAAACTGCTTGGAGCCAGGGAAGGTTTCTGGGCACTGAAGTAAACACTAGTAGTAAGAAAAGGAAGAAATTTCCCCCTCTTGAAAGTCCTGAAAAAAACAAACACTGAATACTCACTGCGATAGCCACTCTTCTTGGTTTCTCTTGCATAATATATCAGGAAATTTGTGTGTGTGTGCTACCCTGAAAGTGTCTGCTGAACTTTTCTAGGTACCAATGAAGCACAGAGAAGAAAAGGTAAATATCAGTGAGAAAGAGCTCGCGGATTGCTTCAATCCAGAGAAGTAATTCTGAGGTTTAAATTTCACAAACAATACGCTTACTCTGTAAGAACAGAGTCAGAACTTTTCCCATAACCTCCCTCCTAGGTATTTGCGTTCCAGTTTACACTTAAGCTGGTAATTAAGAGATAAACCTTTGAAATCCAGACAAATCTAGATTTGCGTCCTTACCATATCACTTCATAGCATTTGAAATCTAGAAATATTAATCTCCTTAAATTTCAAATTTCTCATGTACAAAGTGGGGTGAATTTGAGTTCCTCCTACAGCAGAAATTAAGTCAAGGCTTTGACTTACCGGAGAGAAGAGGTGAAGGTGACTCAGGAGGCAGGAATGCAGGAAAAGAGACAGCGAAGGAGATTTAAGGAGCAAGAATCATGTTATTGGGCTGGGAACGGTGTGACGACTAAGGCTCAGCCCTGTTAGTGTCTCGTGGAAAGACTACACAAAAAAACACCCGGGATTATCCCTCTGCAGGGTGAAGCCAGAGACGTTTCTCCAAACCCCAGTCTGTCACTGGCTGACGGCTGTTCCTGGAGCGCCCACTTCCTCTGAAGCAGAAGGTTGCCGGAACTCACCACTGCAGCCATGGCTGCCACCGGAAGTGGGTCATGGATGTATTAGGAGGTATCTGCTTCAGGGAACAAATAATGTCCATGTGTCAGAGTTCCGGTCAGAATGAAACAGGATGCTGTCTGTGCAACACCTAACGTTGCGTGCGGCACACTGCTGAAGACTCACTACCTTTTCACTTTGTTGTGGCTGCTTTTGTTACTATCATTGTGGGTGTTATCATTGTCTGTTCATGACAGATGAGCTACATGCATGGTTTAGATGTCTCCAGGAATGATATATAATCACAGCCTGCGCTTTATTATGTTTGCTGTGATTTTTATGGCTTTTACAGCATATCTCTCTCCTGACCTTGGGGGGGAATTATTCCAGGGCCCCCTGTAAGTAACCAAATCACTTTGTACTCAAGTCCCTTCTATAAAAGTGGTGACAACTCACAAATATCCTCTCTTATGTTTTGAATCATCTCTAGATTATTTATAGTGACTAACACAGTGTAGATGCTAAGTGAATAGTGGTTACACTGTCCTATTCTGGAAATAATGACAAGAGGAAAGTCTGTACATGTTTAGAACTGATGCAATATATCTCCAGATATTTTAGATCTGCCACTGGTTTAATCTACAGATTTGGTACCCCTGGACAGGGAGGGCTGACTGTACTTTTACTTTTCCCTCCTCCTATTTTTGGTGTCTTACCAACATTTGGGGACAAGGAGAAGGTGCATTGTATCTGCTGTTCAGGGTAGAAGGAAGGTTGTGCCCACTGCTGTGGGGCAGCACTGCCCAGCGGGACTTCCTGCCAGGCTGGTGATGTTCCACATCTGTGCTGTTTGATACAGCAGCAGCCACCAGCTGCAGGTGGCAGTGGGCCCTTAACACGTGGCTAGTTCAGTGAGCAACTGAATTTTTAATTTTACTGAAATTCTATCTCATTTATATCTGAATTAAAATGGCCACATGCAGACACAGTGACAGGAACTTATAAGGTGTTTGCAGGTGGTAGTGGGAGGGACCAATTCCCATGAGGCTAAACTCAAGGTGATGTGTCTCTCCTTCCACCCCTGGACTGGCTGGGGCCAATGAAATCTCCTTCCTGGGTTGGGATGTAGGGTACTGCCGAGGCCAAGGGATGGCTGGGATAAGAGAAGGCCGTGCCACCACGTGGGGACATGGAGCTGCACAGGCGGGGGGAGGAGAGACTGCAGCCACCACTCAACCTCCTGCATTGTCTGGACCCAGCTGCTGCTGAGCGCTGGAAGGAGGGACAGCTTCATCCTCAGCTACTTTAAGATTGGAGGAAGAGGGCCAGAGATTTAGCTCTGTGGTACCAGTGCCTGCCTGGTAGGCATAAGTTCCCTGGTTCCATCCCTGGTAACCACATTCAACAATACCAGGCGTGGTGACTCACGCCCACCAGTAATCGGTACCACACACCACAATGCCGGGTGTGGTGACTCGTGCCTATAATCCCAGCACTCAGGAGGCAGAGGCAGGAGGATTGCTGAGTTCGAGGCTTGCCTGGGCTATGTCGTGAGCCCAGGGCCAGCCTGAACTACAAAGTGAGACCCTGTCTCAAAAGAAACAAACAAAAAACCCAACTGGTGCTTCCAGTGCCTATGGAGGTTACAGCTTCCCTGAGACACAACTTCTCTGGTGGGCTCTTTTTACTCCACATCACCTCCTCTGGCTAGCGACCCACCTTCGACCTCCTCTCAGCTTCCTGTGACCTAGAACCTATCACTAATAACTCACACTCCACTTGTCCACGTTATTCCTTAAGCTCTGTGAAGGGAGCGCCATACCGTCAGCATGGAATCCAAACTGGGCCTTTACAGACGAGCAAACTGAATTATCCCATGAGAAGGGGCAACCTTATAAGGGAGGTGTGGGATAAGTTCACGCAGCAGTGAGGGAAACCTATGAGCTGGAAGAAAGGGTTAGGGAGACAGGAGAGGTGGCACGTGGCTGCCCAAGGCCTTGAGAACCAGGCAGCTGAGTGAGGACCGTTGCATAGAAAGGAGAACCACAGGACAGACAGCCCTGGGCTGGGGGTGTGGTACCGTGCTAAGTCTGGCAAGGATTTCAGTTTCCTTAGGATGGCTTTTCTGGCCACACGATGGCAGTGACTCTGCCTCAGGTCCAGGCACAGGTGAGCAGGTAAGTCTCAAGGAGTGCATTTATGTTACTTTCGTACGGCAGGAACAAAATACTCGATACCCACAAATTAAAGGAGGAGAGGCTTATGTTTGCTCACCGTTTGTAGATTTCAGTCCACAGCTGGCTCGCTGCTAGGCAGGGTGCCACAGCAGAGGAGAGAGATTCCGTGGCAAAGCAGGCAGCAAGCATGAGCAAGCCTTCTTTTCCCTTCAGGTACATCCGGGTCATTAGCCTGTTGATTGATGGCGCCTTCACCGGGGGCGGGGCTTCTGTTTTCAGTAAATTCATTCAGCCACGCCAAGAACCATTATACAAATTAATGGACTAATCCTGTACCACACACCCCACCTCCCACGCGCCCCCTACAAGCACATGAGGCTTTGGAGGGACGTGTAGGTACAAACCTTTTCACCTCATCCCGAACACCATTCCCTCGTCTGCTGTCACTCATTTGATTCTGACAGTCCCGCGAGATAAAGAAATCAGCCATTCTTGTTCCTGTTTCGCAACGTGGACAGTTTGGAGGACTTCCACAAGGTCACACAGGAGCTCTGGGACCTCGTTCTGGTTCTCTGGACCATGCCAAAGGGCTCTTATTTAAACATCAATCAAGGTCACCAGGTGCCACCTTTGTGTACATTAGGGTAAGAGCAGCCCTCCTCACCACGGCTTCTACTGTTGACCTGGAGAAACAGTAGGAGTTCTCAGGGAGGAAAGGCCAGGAGCCCATGGCCCCCTTCATTAAAATAAATTCTGCCTGACTCTCTTGATTCTAAATAGAAGAAAATGTAGATTTGGAGCAGAACCGAAGGGAAAGGGATTTCCCTTGGCAAATTATTTGCAATTTGTGGATTGGAGCTGACCCAGCTCCAATTCCCTCTGTCAGTGTAAAGGCAGTTAAAATGTGACCAGCTCATTAAAGAAGGAGAGCTGGAGGCAGGTGTCCCCCAGGGCCTCAAAGAAACAGGAGCAGAGCTAAAACCCACAGGCTTCCTCCTTCTGGCCCCTCAGGCTGCCGCTTCCTGCTCTGTGGGAACTAGCCAGAGCATGGTTACCAGGGTTTGTGTCTTTCCTTAGGCATTATGAAAAACTAGCTGCCCTGAGTACTTAAACTCCTGGTCCTCTAATCACAAATGTGCAACAAAGGCTTGTTCTCGTCACTGCCAGTGATTCTGAGTTAACGGGTTAACCCACTTCGGCCTTGTTTTGTTCTTGGTGGTGCCAGGGACAACCACAAGCCTCCACTAAAGCCACATCCCCGTCGACGCCCTGCTTTAAGAGATACCAGGTGATTCTGAAGCAGGTGGTCTGAGAGACTGAGTCAGTGGGCTGCTGGTATAAACTCTGAGTGGCCGCAGCTCCATGATTTAAAGGCCCTGCTGTTGCTGGCACAAGTCCTGGGAGGTCTAGTGTCTACCAAGGTCCATGACTCACTGCGTTACTTGAGAGACATTCAGAAGGTTTGCTTGATTTGGGAGATTGTCGAGAGCTGGCAAATCTAGAGTTCCGTGGATTCACCTTCTCTAATACTCCTTTTATGAGTATTGCATAGGCAGGGCTGCACTTTCTATATTATCATCATTAGTAAAGAAAATGTCTCCAACAGCACAGCCTCAGGAGGCTTCTAGAATGTATATTCAGTTCATCCGTCTGCAAGGTCCAGGCTGCCAGAGCCCAGGACTCTCCTTTCCCATCTTTCTTTGTCCCAAAGGCTGCACCTGAGTGAGACTAAAGGACCCAGTGAGGAAGATTTTAAAAGTCTCAGGTGAGTTTTCCTTTCTGTGGGACCTAAAGAAAACCCAAAGATTGCTGTTTCCCTATCGATCTGAGTCCTCACCTCAGTCTCAGTTAGCCGGGAATGGGTGGGTGAGGCAGCCCTCCCGCCTTCACAGTGAATCTGACTCCAGGCAAAGTGAATCTGAAAATTCCATTTATTAAAACAAATACATTGTCCATATGGGATGAAAATGTGCACATCACATTCAGGTTTTCCTGCTTTAACATTTCTGCATTTCCCTCTCTTTAGAAGACACACTCCATAGATCTTATACAGTAAACAGGTGAACAGTCCTTGGGCTGAGAAACAGTAATGTACATGTAATAATTCATCATTGCCAGGAGCAGCTAGAAGTGAATATTAAGAAAGAAAGAGAAGTTTAAAAATCCCCTAAGACAACATGCTTGATTTTCTCAAAATTCCTCATGTGAGATGAGTGTATGGAGAAATGTTTTTTGTTGTTTCATTTTTCCTTGGCAGACAACCTCTTCCAAATATTATTAGCAAAATCAGATTCATAGTGAAGTTCTTTTTTTTAAGCCTTCTGATTTAAGTAATACTTGATTGCAAATCAAAATAACAAATTTTAAACCGGAGTTAATATCAAGATTGAGGCAAATGCTTTTTGTTTACAGAGTTTGCATTCTAATTTTATTGTGTTTACTGTCTTATTTATTGTGTTTACTGTCTAACTCCATGGCTGATTCTCATTATTGTTTTCCGTATTTTATACAGGTATACAGAAATCAGGGCTTTAACTAATGAAATGGAAGTTTCCTAATAGTCACCCTTAAGATAAAATTATGCTGGTGAAAATTATTGTAGAATTTCTAAAGAAGTTACACTCTCTTGAGTCTAAATCATAAACTAAAAGCTCTTCTGCTTTAATAAACACAAATACCAAGAAGGTAAAAGTCATATAAGGATTCTGGTATTATAACTTCATAGGGTAACACATGAAATAATACAAGAGCCGAACGAAACCTCTTCCCTAACTTCAGATGGGCTGTGTATTTTCCATCCTTTCCTCTTTTTATAATCCCGCCCACATTTTCAACCTTTTTAACTTGTATCTGCCAAACCAGGATGGAGGCGCTTTCTGAAAAATTAGTTTCATTTGAATTCCTCCAAAGACCTCAGTTTACGTGGAAATACGAGTCCTTGTGAGAGGAAGAAGTGGTCTGGATCCGGAAACCACCCGGCCCCGCTGGCAGCACTTGAGTCGTCGCCCGACAGCTCAGCAACCACGAGCTCAGTTTATGTTTTAGCTTGTTTTCAAAGTGCATTTTTCAGCTGATTCCAGAGCATCGCTGAGCTAATGGTACAGAGCTGGGGCTGGGTAAGTATCCGGGCAGCGTGGGCTCCTCCCTAAGGACCGTCATCAGCAGCCCACTGGAACAAAATCCCAAGGTTTGCTCAGAACCGAAGTTTCTGTTACCCAAATGCATTCTTGCATTTCCAAGAGGCTCCACCCAGCACCCTCCGTTCCTGCACCCCCAGGCACGAGCCTTAATAGGAAAAATTTCTTCTTTCCTCAGCACGTCCATAAAGAAGCCGAGGAAAATATTTCGTAAGTCTGTTTCAAAATCTGTCCTTGGCATAATAAATCTTTTTTTAATCTCTTTTTTCCCCTCCCTTTTAGTACATTTTTTTTTTAAGAGGAAGAAAATGGTGGGGAAAGAGGAGGATAAAATTAATTTGGAGTTAATGGTGTTTGGGGGTTTGAGAGCAAATGGGACAGGAGAGAGGCCCTCTCTGCGTAGAAGTGTCACAGGAGAAGAGTGACACCTGGTCGCACAGGGTCACCATTGCTCGGGAGGCTCCACTACAAGCAATGGAGAACTGCCCTCAGCCGGTCCTCGCGGGAAGGGAGCGCTCCGCATGCCAGGAAGTTGCAAAGAGAGGCAGAGACTCTGGCAAGGTAGAGAAGAAAAACAAAGATTTCTTGGAAAACAGAAATGAAAAATACAGAGCATCTCGGAGCCAGCCAGAGCCCTTTTCGGTGGAGCGTGCGGTGGGGCTGCTCTCGGGTCCTGCCGCCGGTGGGGGCGGGGCGTGACTGGAGCTCTGCGCCTGCGCCACCTTCTCCGCCTGTGGGTTTGTTTCTTTTGATACATGAACAAACCGGCCCTGGGGTTCTTGTTGCGAGCACAGAAAGCATTCTTCTTGGTCTAGGATTTCTGTGATGCGGGTAAGGAGGGAACTGCTCATACTCTCTGGCAAAGCACTGTCCTACGCATGATGAATCTTTACCTGTCTTGCTTGGGGGTACCTGTGCTGCCCTGGATCCTGGATAAACCAAAATGCTTTGGATTCTGGAGAATAGAGAAGAGGCGCTTATACCATGATGAATTAGGAGGTATTTTAGGCATGGCTAAGGCTCTGAAGTAATCTCAATTTTCACACTACAGAGGTTTTTCCTCCCCAGTCTTTCTCTCTTTCTCTCATTTCTTTTCTTACTTTCATAGTAAAACAACGTACTTCTGAATGGATGTAACATAGGGACATTTTCATGCAGTATTACTCAAAGATCGTCACAAGGATATGAAAGCACCAGTCACAACACATGATTTACTTGCAGAATCAAAGCTATCATGTATAAATATTAGTAATAGTGATAAGAAAACACAGACAACCGGCGACTTGTTTAGCCATTACGGTGAGGAATGCGTCCTTAAGCATTCTGGGTACTTGTCTTTGGACTTCAGTCTTACGCCAAAGTCCAGCCTAATCTCCAAACTACTCTAATGCGGAGGGCCGGGAAGGAGGGCAAAGGAAGAAAGAAAAAGAAAGGAAGGCACAAGGACTAAACACCGATGCCATTAAACCAAACCGGGGCTACACTGGACGACTCAGCTTATCAGAGGGTATCTACAGACAATATTCATTCGGAGAAGGTCATACATATCTTAGCTCAGTACAGCTGTCTGCTTTAATGTTACTTTTTAAATATGAAGCAGAAACGTAAGGTCTTGGGGGGAGGGGCGAGCAGAAAAGAAGTGACACCAATTTTAGTTTTATACATCCCCTCCTCCAGGCAAGTCTGCAGACTCAATCTCTTAAATCAGGGTGTGGCTTGGCTTTCATTCTCGGAAAAGGGACCAGTTCTTTAAACATGCACAGCCTGGAGTTTCTCGGTGTTTCTCCTGCCTCTCTTTAAATCCCGTGGACATGAGGAAGGCGCCCACTTTGCTAGAAACTCTACGGCAAAGTCCCGGGAGCCCGGAGGCTCTTCAGCCTCCTCCTGGAGACTTAGAGGATGGCACAGAAGAACTTCTTCTCCCGAAAGGGGTTTTCTGAGGCCGGGACAGGGGTCAGCAGGGGGTCCTCCTTGGCATGTGCCTCACAGTAGGCCATCAAGTCCGCAGCTGCCTTGGAGACCTGAAAGGGGGACAGAAACACCAGAGCTGTGGGCAGGCAGGGACCCAGGGGTCTGGCACAATGGGCCAAGGCCCCAGCTTTGGGGCCCCACAGCTTGCGTCGCCTCCTTGCGCCACTGCTGTGTGGGAACGTAGCGAGACACCCCTCCCTAGCCTGTCTCTCCTCACCTGCAGGGAAGGAGGCGACGATGCTGAGCTGACAGGGTGCTGCCTGCGGGCCCAGGCTGAGGGGAGCGCGAGGGAGGCACGCGGGGCCTAAGTCCAGGCATTCACTTGTGCTCAGGGTCATGGAAGTGTCAACGCTGCCCTTGGGCAGCCCTGAGAGTGGGGTGTCCTCACTTCTGGACTGCAGACACCCCCTCACCCTGCCCGGTCCCAGCCCTGCCTACAAGAGTGAAATCAGTGGGAAATAACCCCTGCACAGCCTGGGGTTTCGCGAGGTTTCTCCCGCCTCTTTTTAAATCTTGTGGGCATGAGGCAGGCGCCCACTTCGCTAGGGCCCGGCACATAGGACGCTCTGCACACAGGCTGGTCACTGTGGTCACTGTGGCTGGGCCTTTGTGCTCCAGGGACTATGCCAGGGGATGATACCTAAAGCCACGCTGATTTCCCTCTTTAGCCAAACAAATTAGGACCCTTGTGCGGTGTACATGTGTGCACACGTGTATGTGTACAGATATGCAACCTTAACCTTCTATGATACGTATTTAGATCTTTTTATTACATATATTCATAAATATACCAGTAAATCATAAAAGTAAATCCAATAATATATGTGTCCAGCCAGTAAGAGTAAATTTCAGAATAGATATGCCTTTAATCACTATATTATAATAATGACACAATGTTATAAGTATGATTCCCACAAAAGCAGTTTCCCTCTTAAGGGTGCTTTCACAGGGCCTGTCACTAATTCTGAAGACACTGTCATTTCTTTTTTTTTTTTTTTTTTTGAGACAGGGTCTCGCTTTGTAGTGCAGGCTGGCCCTGAGCTCACTGTGTAGCCCAGGCAAGCCTCAAACTCAGCAATCCTCCTGCTTCTGCCTCCCGAGTGCTGGGATGACAGGCGTGAGCCACCACGCCTGGCACTGTGGTATGTGGTGTTGATTGCTGGTGGGCGTGAGTCTCCATGCCCAGCATTGTATGTGGTTACCGGGGATCGAACTCAGGACCTTGCGCTTGCGAGACAGGCGCCAGAGCCACTGAGCTAAATCTCTGGCCCGACACTGTCATTTCTTACAAAATTTCTGCCATTCCTTACGAGGAGTCACAATAAGAGCTTTCTCTGATCAGCCTCAACAGTGGCACATTTTCACTGTCTAAGGGGTTGATTTCATCTTGAGATATAAAATACCCCACCTGGGGACTAGCAGGGGATCAGAGAGGTGAGTTGGGGTGAGGAACCATAAAGTCAGGAGTCAGTTGCTTGTATGACGTAATACATTTGCACTGACCATCCCTCTAGAAGATTTGTTCTACAGGAGAGCGGCATCGCCGAACTACTCTCCAAGTTCCTCAGGGTGACTGCTGAGAACATAATCCTCCCTAAGACTTGGGTAGATTCATTATCACTGAAACTATGCAGTGCCCCCCCCCACCAAGTATCAGACCTGCACGATGACATCAGACTTGGCCACGGTGCATGTGGGTCACTCAGGCCAATGGAATTCATGCAGAGTGGACACGGTGGCATTTGGGAAGGGGAACCAGGGTCTAGCTTGTACTTGGCCCTCTGCTGCTGTGCCCAGCTGAAATAAGGACTGAGAATCCCTTCTCTGCCTCACAGTTTTCGGTATGCAGCCTCAAGGCCTGCCCGTGGTGTGCTCCTTGCCCCAGGACCAAGTTGATTAGATTCCAGTCACAGGTACATTCGTTTCATGATTTATTGGTTGGGCATAGAAGTTGTATCATCTTCCCATTCCGTAAATCCTTGGGCTTTTGAGCTTTCTGTTCCCTTACTCACAGGTCTGACGGAGGCGGTATTCCAGACCAAGTGCCCACCTCTAGGGTTCCCGGTGACGGGACCTGGTGTGGAATGACGGCTGACCTGATTGTACAAGACTGCACTGTGGGTCGAGAATCATAAACCTACTTTGTTTTAGGCCTTGAGTTAAATTTTCTCTTTTGATTTTCACAACATTCCTGCAGTAGGAATTATTGTCTGCCTTTTTTTTGTTGTTGTTGCTTTTTTAGAGACAGGGTCTCGCTTTGTAGTTCAGGCTGGCCCTGAGCTCACTACGGTGCCCAGGCAAGCTGCCGCGAACTCAGCAATCCTCCTGTCTCTGCCTCCCGAGTGCTGGGATTACAGGCGTGAGCCACCATGTCTGGCATTGTGGTATGCGGTGTTGATTGTTGGTGGGCGTGTCTCCACGCCCAGCATTCTATGTGGTTACCGGGGATCGAACTCAGGACCTTGCACTTGCAAGGCAGGCACCGGAACCATTGAGCTAACCCTCTGGCCCCCTTGCCTGCCTTTTATAGATGAGAAATTGAGGCTCAGTGGATTACATGAGTCGTTCAATGTCGCACAGCATGGCATGACAGAGAAATGAACTTGAAACCTGATGTTTTGCCATTAAGCCACAGCCATCTGCTTATGAACTATTCAAGTGTGGGGCTAGTTCAACAGACTGAAGTTGAAATTCTTT
This sequence comes from Thryonomys swinderianus, assembly GCA_004025085.1. Classification (NCBI taxonomy): domain Eukaryota; kingdom Metazoa; phylum Chordata; class Mammalia; order Rodentia; family Thryonomyidae; genus Thryonomys; species Thryonomys swinderianus. The sequence goes on from PVIC010001005.1 coordinate 56,087, forward strand.
ACACAGCTTTATGATGCGCTGCTATGATAAAATGAAAGGAAACAATCTGTTCTTGTCTTAGATTCCCTCAATGAAAGTGGAGATGGAGAGACAGCAATATTGGAACTCAATTATAGAGAAGAACTCTCATGCTGTCCGCCCCTAAGCACATGCAACACTTACATACAAATAAGTGACATGAACTTTCTAACTCCCTTTTTATGACACATCCAAAGTGACTTTCCTCGTTCTTCTCTCTCTGGTCACTCTATCTCTTAGCATGTGCTCATACTTTGTGCATTAGTAATCTACTGTCTAATATTTGTCTTCCCCTTCAGACATTAGGCTTCACAGAATCCAGACCCTGATTGTCTTTATTCAACAATGTATCATCACTAGCAAGTGACAATTTGAAATCATGTCATACTTATAAAAATGCATCGAGTGAATACTCCATTAATGAATATTAATGCCAACATTCTATTACTTGAATTTAACCAATGAAAAATACTAATTTCAAACTGACTGAAATTCTGTAAAATAAAGGGTCTGTAATCTTCCAAAGTGTCCAGGTCATGACAATCAAGGAAGTCTAAGGGATTGTGTTAGATGGGACAACTGTGTGCCACACAAAATTCTGAATTACGTCCTTTTGCTAATTTGTAGCACTTAAATGGTGGGCTCAGATTAGATGGTGGAAATGTATCAGGGTTAACTTCCTGACGGTGATTATGTAAAAGAAGATGTGTCCTTGTACAAAGTACATATACATTATCTGAAGTTGACAACTTACTCTCAAATGTTTCTGGAAAAATGAAATTCCTTCCCCTATAATTCAACCCTTCTGTAATTTTGAGGTCATTTACAGAATAAAAACACTTCCCAAGAGAAAGGGAAAAGAGAAATTAGAGATGATGGATATGATACCTTTTTCAAAGTTATACCACAAAGGAAAGCAAACACATGAAGTTGTTGCTGGAAAGGGAAATGGATGGGTCGGGGGGGGGGAATTAAATTTTACTTAAGTTGGAGAAACGAGTCTAAGTTTGTGTGCTGAAGGAAACGATGAAGTAGAGAAGCCAAAGCTGGTGACACAGGCCAGGTGGGGCTGAGCATGGGAGGGCAGTTAATAAATAGCTGGGATCGGTTTCCTGGCGAGGAAGATCGGGGATGAGGCACAAATGCAGGAACGCACTTCGGGTGACGGCACTGATCTCCTTAGGCTGCCAACTGTCGAACACAGCCTTGTCAAACTAGACCCAGGAAGCGAGGGAAGGCGGGACCATAAATATCCCAATAAAAGCCATCGGACTGTGAATGAAGACTGAAAAAAAAGTAGGAGCCTACTCTTGGCAGACACTTTGACAGTTCTATAGAGAAGCAGCTTTTTTAGGGTAAAAACCAGATTCTTCCAAATTTAAATGGAATGTAAAGGATATAGATCCACCTTCATTACATTTTGAAATGGAGGTCACAAAGTGCATGCAAGCTACCAGCAAACTGGTGACTAGAGAAATGTGTCTATGCATTAAGGGCTTCAGCTATAGAATCGCTCCTGCAGCAGACTTGGCTTGAAAGGATCACAAAGAGGATGTAGGATGGAAGCTAAAATAGGAAATACGGGAAGAACAACTTCATTGCTTTCTCCTGCTCTGGTGTAACTTTGCTTAGTACCAGATGTGGGGGGTTCTCTCCAGCAGGTTCACTGAGGTCACCTGGGCAACCTACAGTCTAACTTAATTCTGACACATCTTCTCCAAAGCAGCATCAGGTCCCAAAGCCTCTGTCTCCCATTTTGTACACCAGCCGTAAGCAGTGGGGATCCAGGTGGCCACCGACTTCTGTCCAAGTTGGTCAGAGATCAGAAGTTCCCATGACTTCTTCCTCAGTTTCATAATTTGCTACAGTGGGCAGAGGACCCAGGGACACAGACAACTACTACTATCGAGCTATTACGAAGTATATCTTAAAGGATATAATGAAGAGTAGATGAAGCTATGCACTGGGTGAGGTTAGAGGGGTCCCAAAGGAGCTTCTGTCCCTGTGGAGTCGGGCTACACCACCCTCCTGACATGTGGGTGTGTTTACCAACCGGAAAGATCCCTGAGCCCTGTACTTCTGGGGCTTTTGTGAAGAATTCATCCTGTAGGCATGAAAGATTATTAATTGCAATTCTATCCTCCACTAAAGATGTGGGGTGGGACTGAAAAATTCCAGTCTCTCACCTTATTAAAACACAAGCTGTTTCTGTTGTTGTTAGGTGCAATGCATACAGCCAAGTATGTCCTTGGTACTTAACAGATTATTAAAATTAAACTAAAGAATTATGCTCAGTTATTAATGTACACCAGAATTTAATTTTAAAATGTTTTGCTTCATTTCCAGAATATTAAATGAACTAGGACTCTTTGAACATATCCTTTCCACTTTATGTCTTTTGGTATATTTTACTGATTTTATCACTCCTAGCAATATTCTCCACTGGCCTGTAAAGAGGATCATTTCCCATTCTTCCCAATAAAATTAAGCACAATCATTTTAGGGAAAAGATATTAAAACTTTCAATTGGAATACTAGAAAAAATGTGCACTGAGTCTCAAAACAAGCATGTATGTGCTTTCTAGTGCCTAGAACAGAGTCTACCGGGCCTACTTCTTAGTACAGCAACCCCAAGTTCATTCCAATGTACTAGGTGTCAATTATCAGAAAGATGATTTAAAAATTTGAAATGTTTGGGCCAGAGATTTAGCTCAGTGGTTCCAGTGCCTGCTTCACAAGTGTAAGGCCCTGAGTTCAATCCCGGTAACCACATACAATGCTGGGCATGGTGACTCACGCCCACCAGCCATCAATACCATGTACCACAGTGCTGGGCATGGTGGCTCCACCTGTCATCCCAGCACTCGGGAGGCAGAGGCAGGAGGATTGCTGAGTTCCAGGCTTGCTTGGGCTACACAGTGAACTCAGAGCCAGCCTAAACTACAAAGCGAGACCCTGTCTCAAAAAAAAAAAAAAAAGTAAATTTAAATAGTTATCGTAGTTTTTCCATCACACGTTTTATTTTGCATAAGCAATCATCTTTCGGTTTAAAGCAGCTTGATTTAGGTTCCTATTCCTAGATACCCAGAGAGTCCTAATGGAGTGATGAACAAAGCTCTTCACTGAAGGCCTGCTGTCCTCTGGCTCTGAACATGTTCCCTGCGCTATTGTTCTAAGGACGGTTGCATTTATTTCATCATTGTTTGTTGTTAGTGTGACTCTTTGTTGTTTCATGAATCTAGGTGTCACAGTTCATGACTCCACTATCCTTCCTCCCTTTTTTCCCTTTATTTCCCTTTACTCCCTGTCCTTGAATGAAACGCTAACAAAGAAATACAAAACAACTGGGAACATAATTAATATATGCCTGGGGCTTATGAACAGATCATGGTTTCATTAGCCTAGATTTTCCAGAACGTGTGATACAAAGGGATGAGAACAGGAAAGTTTAAAACAAAAGCATTATTCAGATCCAGGAGGGGTACGCTGTATAACCTGAGTTCCTCCGTGGTTCACCTGAGGGATAAGCTATTGCATACTTAAGCGACCCTCAATGGCTCTACTGTCAACCACTTTCCATTTCATCTTATTAAAAGGGCTACTCTTGGGCGGAGGGTTAGCTCAGTGGTTCCTGCGCCTGCCTCGCAAGCGCAAGGTCCTGAGTTCGATCCCTAGTAACCACATAGAATGCTGGACGTGGAGACACGCCCACCAACAATCAACGCCGCATACCACAATGCTGGACGTGGTGGCTCACGCCTGTCATCCCAGTACTCGGGAGGCAGAGACAGGAGGATTGCTGAGTTCACGGCGGTTTGCCTGGGCACCAGAGTGAGCTCAGGGCCAGCCTGAACTACAAAGCGAGACCCTGTCTCAAAAAGCAAAAAAAAAAAAAAAAAAAGGGGGCTACTCTTTGTCAACGCAGACACAGAAGAGTCTTCCAGATGTATGAGGTAGGATTAAAAAATACGGGGAATACCTGAGTGCCTTCTAATGGAAAGGCAAAGATCAGTTGACCCTTAGTAACAGTGTACCCAGTTTCAACTATAATTCCATTCAAAGCATGTTAACAATGAGGCCAATAGGAAAAGACCGAGAGCAAAGTTTGACCCATGCTTTTTGACTATCCAAGTGTCTCTCAGTTTCACTGGAGTTAGTCAATCGTGCCTCATTAGGTTCTTGTTTTTTAAAGAAATCTCATCGTGGGAGATGAGACTTGGCCTGTGGTTATAATCCAGAATCCGAGGGTCAAAATGCTCAATGGAAATCATCCAGTGGTCTTATGAAAAAAGGCACATGAATCAAGATCCAACATCAAAGTAGCTTTGGCTGTTTTCTGGCAACCTCTGGGTCTTTTGCAAAGTCAAAGTGACCATAAAAGGTAAACAATGTCCATTCAGGACACTGAGGCAGCCCCAACAGCATGACTAAAGACACTCATGAAAGAGGACTCCAGAACTGCTTCAAGAGTGGCAAAATGATAGGCCAAGGGTGTTAGAAGTGAGGTGAGGGAAGTATTTTGAGGTATATGAACAGCACTGTGTCTTTTAAAATTCAAATATTCACCACATGTTTTAATTTTAACTTGTACATAAAGCTATGGCTGGTTTGTGTTTTTTTTAAAAAAACAGTTTGAAGAGGTTGGCCCCTCTAACTGGAAAATCACAAACCTGGACTCTTCAAAGAGGGAAGCCCCTTCCTGCTGACAGAACTGCGCAGAAAGCAGGTGGAGAAGCTGGAATGCTGGGAGCCTTGGAGGGGGGCGGAAGGGAGATAACCAAGCCCTAAACCAGGTATCTGACAACTCTGTCAACACAATCCCAGTTTTTTTCCAAAAGCTAAACCAGAAATAACCTGTCACTTTCCCACAGCAGGCCTGCGTGGCTCTGAGGTGCAGAGCAAAGCTGAGACGCAGGCTGCTGCATTTCCAACAACAGACTGTGCCATGACGTCAAGGGTCGGCCACCCCTGACTGTGCTCAGTTCATTCAGCAAATGCATTTTATCTCTTCTACTAGCAATTTACTTGTGTCTCTTCAAAGGCCAATCAGGATATGTGATTGGCGTCTTTTTGTATGGTTTCTGATATTTTATTTACGCCGATGATATATCGGGTTCATGTTTTGGGGACAGGGTAACCATTTACTCACTTGCAGATCTTTGAGGGGAAGATCATATCTGTCTATCTTCGTATCTCTGGAACCTAGTAAGTCCTAGAAACTTAACAAGCTCTCAAGAAAATGCTTGTTAGGTAAATGAATGAATGAACAGCTGAACAAACAGGAAAAGTCCAGCCTCATGAGGAATTTGTTGGAAAGCTTATGCGCAGACCTAAAGAGTGGTCTGAGTCTTCAGGAGGAGGACTGCTAAGTATCAGGAAGGTGGAAGGGGAGGGAGGCGCAGGAGATAGAATGTTCTAGGCATTTGAAATTCCTAGCAGAGGAAGTACAAGGGGTTGCGGAAGGGAATGAAGCTACAGAGGGGCTCTGCCGATTCTGCTAAAGAGTTTGAATCTGTTGTGGAATCACGAGGGGATTTTCATTGAGAGGGGAGCAGAGCGAGACTTCCTTTTGGGAAGTTTTCTTTGGCAGCAAGTGACAGGTCACTGATGGCCAGGATGACGATGGGTTGAGATGAGACTGCAGAGATCAGGTAGGACGCGGAGCAGTCGAGAGTTCCGGTGGGGGGGAGGGGAAGGTGGGAACTGCGACCAGAGGGTGTTTCAGTTCTCAACTTCCGGTCAGTTTTTGTCATTCATCAACATGTCCCGTTCTCTTTCAGGAACAGTGGCCGGGGCTGCTGAGCAATAGCAGAAGTTGGGCACAACCATGGAGGTTTGTGAACTTTTGTCTTAGCTGGGCCACCCCAAAAGGCAAGGTGGACCGAACCCTCCTTCTCCCACGGAAGAAATGAATGTCCTTTTCTGATACTACAAGCTTTGAAGCGCTTCATTTCTCTTAGCAGTCTGTGTGCCCACTGGCACTTTGTACTTTTTCTCCAAGAGAACAAAAAGGAAGAACCAAAAGTAGAGAAGACATAGAAGGTGGCAAAGAAATAAGGCAGATGGGAAGGATTCTATGTGTCTCATTCGCTAATAGAAATTAAGGCTGTTGAAATAAGAACAGAAGTGGATTATATATGTGTCTCAGGGCCCTTTACCAGGAGTCAAATTTTATAGGAGTTTGGGATATATGCATGTCCCTGGATAGATGTCCCTGGATATTGACTTGGCTTATTTATGGAAGTAGATACATTCTTTCTTCACTCTCTAGGGATTGCCTGGTGGGGGCCAGAAAGATCAAAGTCCATCCCTTAGCACAGCAGTTCACAACCTGCACTCTACATCGAATGAACTGAAACTTCTTGATGCCTGGCCATAGCCCAAGGGATTCTGATTTAATTGGTTGGGGCATGGTTTGGGAATTGGTCCTTTTATAGAACCCTCTGGGTGGTGTAAATATACAGATGGGGTAAGAATCATTCTTGTAGACAAGGTACTAGAAAACATTTTCTGGAAAGGACCAGAGAATTAGGTCTTGTGGACTATGTAATCTCCGCTACAACTACTCTTCTCTAGTGTTACAGTGTGAATGGAGCCATAAGCAATACGTAGATGAGTGTGTGTAACCATGCTTCAGTAACACTTCATTGACAAGAACTGGCAGTGAACCAGGCTTGATGGTATATGCCTATAATTCTAGCTTTTGGGAGCCTGAAGCAGGAGGCAAGTCTGAATCCAGTCTAGGCAACTCAGGGACTTAAGTGACATTGTGTCTCAAATCAAGAATTAAAAAAGGCTGTGGATATTGCTCAGTGTGAAGGGCCTGGGTTAAATCCCCAGTACCACCAATAAATAAATAAATAGAAGTAAAAACTTTAAAAAATAGGCCATGAGCTGGGTTTGGCTCATGAGGTACAGTTCACTGATCCATGTACATTCCAAGGATAGCGGGATGGGCCGGGTTGCTGAGTGAGGCACAGAGAAAGTAGGAAATATATTGTAGTTTAAAAAAGACATTTAAAGGAATGTTCCAGTTTTATTTTAGTACAATGAGCTATATTTTTGAGTTCTATTTCATAAAATGCTTCTGGGAAAGTAAAGAGACGCCTGACAAAAAATTCACCTTCTCATCCTACATAGCTGTCTGTTCACAGTGACACTGTGGGGCCCACTTCATATTCAAAATCCGCTAACAAAGGGATTGAGATTGAAAGTCTTGGTTCTATGTGAGTCAGCCTCAATTTGTGGAAAAGCTGTCAGGTTAAGGCTAGGCAGTGAGAAAAAGAAGTAGACTATTAACTTTCATTAAACCTCTACCTTGTTTGACTTTGTAGGTAGACTAAGTGTGACTTTTTGTATTTTGAGGGGAAAAAAAATAACCAATTAGGAACAAAGAAGTAAAGAAAAAAATAATCTGCAGTGGTGGCTAGTAGGTTCTACCTGAAAGACAAAGATACAACATTAGAACCTGAACTTGGAGAAAAAGTTAGAACTCAATTAAGAAGAGAATTTCTGCAAAGTCAGAGAGATGAACAGATGGACTGATAGGTCTTTCGTGTTCTCTTCCTGGAATGTAGCCATGAACTTGTGCTTTGCTTTGCTTTTGTTTTTGTTTTTAGTCTGATATAGAGAGCCAGCTTTAATTTATACTATCATTTCATGCTAAGGAAATCTACAGGAAGCAAACGCATACTAGAAAGATGAACATTTTTGCCCATTGCTATTTATTTCCTATTGCCACTCATGTGACTCTCTGTGGAAGAGCCCTCAAATGACAGATAAGGTTGCCAATCACGTTACACTGGCCTCACCTTTATCCTATCGATGTTGGCTTCCATCTTAAGCTGTTCTACCAGCTTCCTGGCTTGTGCTATGCTGGCGGTGTTGTTGCTGGCCATCGGAGCACTGGACGGGGCTTTCAGACGCTCTAGAAAAGAAAACAAAGAGGAAACCTGTATCAGAATTCATGAGCTGTCAAACATGCAAGTTTCTGACACCATAGTTGTAGGCAGACCCGGCTCCTCTCTCCCTCCGCATGTGGTCGGCACCAGGTCCGACTGCCAGGCAAGAAGATGAGGTCTGAGTTTCCAGTTCTCTACCCTTCACCATCTTTTCTTCAGAGGAAAAAGAAGAGAGGAATCTCCATGAAATTAAGTTGAATAAGATGCACTGCTGCATTAAACCAACAAGATATGTGAAGTAGTTTAATTTATAAGAGGAGTTCAAAATGGCCAGGGTGATGGCGTGCATGGTGACAGCGGGGACTGCCAAGCCTACTGCTGTCACTGCTGTGCACTGTCCGCAGCGGCTGAAGCAGGAAAGGACCACAGAGGGATGCATGGTAAATTCTACATCTCAGGACTCAAGACGATCTTTCCAAGGTTCTCTCCACAGGCCCCACTCTCCTGGTTAACTAGGACATCTCAGCCCATTGCACTGAGGGGCCGGGATAGGAGGTTGGGTTTTCACTGTCTCTTGGTGCAGCATTGGGAATAGCTACTGTGCCTCATTCTGTTTGAAATACAGCAAGACTCACAACTACTGTCTTACCATTCTTCAGGAACACATGTGCAGTGGTGGGGGAGTGTAAATTGTTAAGTACATAAATTAGCTTGTTTTCCCAAATTAAGTTCAAAAGAATGGCTTATTTTGTGGACATGGAGATGGAGCACAGATGTTTTAAAGAGTTCTCTTTTGTGCCTGTATAGGATGATACTCGGGTTTCTTTGCTCTCACTGTGCCAAGACCACCACCCCTGGCAAGCCTCTCACCCCTTCCAAGTCTTATTCCCACTTTACTTCTCCTCTCATCCTTTCTGGACCCTTCATCTCACGTCAGTAGTGCTGCTCATCTTGGAAAGTGTCTTATTTCATTTCCTACACATTCTGATTGGTTCTTGCTCCAGTAAAATTGCCATGGCAACACAAGACCATCTGCCCCTTGAGGTCACTGACACTGAATGGTGATGCTCAAAGACTGAGCATTTCAGCTCAACTAGCACATGACCTGAGGAATAAGAAACATTAAATGCTGATTAGTCAACACCAACCAAATCTTGTTCTGAAGACATTATATTAAACGCAATGACTTTTGCTGGCTTTGGGACATCTTTTTTCTAGGGATAAAGGTGGATCAGGTTACCTATCAAAAAGGAAAGAGGACATATAGAAAATTGGGGAAGGAAGAATAATCCATAATAAATTTTATACATAGTTTAAATCTTCAAACTCAAGAAACAATTTTCTGCTGTAATTACCAAAAAAAGCAACAGCCTAGCTACACATTTTCTTCTTGATATAATTCAAGACAAAGAATAAATTATGCACAATTTTCTGTAAACATACATGCTTTCTCATAAAAAGAGTTAGTTTATAGTGAATACTGCAAAATAAGCCAGGCAACTGCATTTGCAGGATAAATTGGAAGATAATTAACTGTTCCCTCAACTTATTTTCAAAGGGTTAGGGAACAATAAAGTGAGAGTGAAGATGGAAGGGATTTTTGAAGTCACAAAGATCTCCAAAATGTACTTTGATGCACTTGAAGGTCAGGAAGGGAGAAATACATGTAAAAACAAAAAATATAAAACTGATTTCATCAGCATGATTATGGACCCAATCGTCTCAGCCCACAGGGAAATTATAAGCTCACAATCAAACTAACATCTAGCAGCCTGGCCGAACTTCAAGGGCCAATGTAGAGTGTTGATGTAATCCACTAGAGTAACCTGACTTTTCTATTCCGCCCAGATTAAAGGCAGTCATCTCTGTATGCCCCTGGAAGATGTTGCTGCTATCCAACTAGAATTCAGTCATCACACTAGAATGCAGATAATCAGAGGATTAGTGAGTCCTTACTGAATCTGAGATTTGAAAGTTTGGTCAGCTACTTTTCTGCCTTGGAATCCAATCCAGACCATATAATAGCCTGTAGCCTCCTAATACTCTCTTCTATGCTGTTTTGTTCATAATGATCATTCTTTTTTTTTTTTTTTTTTTTTTTTTTTTTTTTTTTTTTTTTTTTTTTTTTTTTTGCAGTACTGGGGATCCAACTCAGGCCCTCGTGCTTCCAAGGGAGCTGTGGTTCCACTTGAGCTAAACCCCAGGTCCCTGATCACAAAAAGTGATCACAAAAGCCCTGAACGTTAGCTAAAAGGGTAAAAGTGGCCAAAAGATACATTCTGCAGCTTCCTTTGCAGCTAGATAGAGTTTTCTGTGAGAAATAAGCAGAAGTGTTTCTGAGGGAAGGACTCATACCCTCGTGGCCCCTCCTCCCTCTGCAGACCATACTGAACACGCCTCAGTGAACACTCCTGAACACTCCTGAGTCCTCAGTGGGTGTGTAGCAACACTGTACCAGCTGTGGACTGACACCTCTTAGGTGTAACTGAGAGATAAGCATCTATCTTGCTATAGCACTATTATTAAGAGTTAGTGCCACTGCCCAGTAAACCTATTAGCTGACTAAATATCTCATTATTTTCTTCTTTCCCTCCCTTCCCTTCCTTCTCCCCCTCCTCCCTCTCTCTCTAAATCCTCTTATTAGCAACCTTACTTCCTCTTGGGTTTATGTTCTCTTTCACTCTGTAACTTTCACTGTGTATAGGTTCTAAGTTGGGATGTGACAAACTTTGGGGAATAAGGTTATTCTTCCTTTCGTGGAAAGAAATCCTTCACAGCAGGGAGGGGAAGTAGGAAGGGATTTGAGATGGAGGAAGAAGACAGAAGGGGGAGGTACCTAGAAATGCTGGAGACAGAACACAGTTGAAGCCTAAGTGGACTTAAGAGGAAAGGTGAACAAAGGCACTGGCTTCTAGTTTTAGGCAGATACAACATGAAAGTTGTTTTCACCCTATGACCCAGAAAAATCCTGTGCCATTTTTAGCATCACCCAGTACAGGGGTCCACAGTCTTTGAGTCACAGACCAGCAGCAGTTCCTGGCCAGCTACATAGCTGGAGGTGAGCAGCAGGGGCCTGAGCAAAGCTTCACCTCCTTTCACAGCTGCTCCCCGCTGTTCACATCATTACCTGAACTTCACTTCGTATTGGATCATCAGCAGTGTTACATTCTCGCAGAAGCACAAACCCCACTGTGAACTATAAGTTCCCTGCACCTACCTTGTGATAATCTAATGCTTGATGATCTGAGATGGGGCTGAGGCAGTGATGCTGGCACTGGGGAGCGGCTGCTATCAGAGTGGTAAGGGACAAGTAAGCTGCATCTGTTGGCAGGGCTTAAATCAGGGTCCAATGCCTGTTTTAGTCTATGCATGACCTGAACAGTTTTGATTTACCACTTCTAACAGTGCCTCTTGCAAGTACTGCGCACTTGTCTGAGTGACAATTCTGGTAACTGTCAAGCTAACCCTGACTAAAGTGGGTAAAAAAGAATGTCAAGGAGAACTTCTTGGAAAAGAGGGAAACCCCAATGGTGAGAGAGCAGAAGACCTTGGACTGCCAACTAAAAGCTGCATTTAAAAGACAATACCGAAAGTGCTCCTTATAATCACAGGTTCACTGCCACAGGTGACTCACGTTCCCCAGTCCTGCCTTGTATAACATGCGGTGATCAAGCTACTCAGCAAAGCCGTGAAACTTTTAAAACCACTTCACCATGTACACAGCAAGCACCTTACATTAAAAGACAAGCCTTTGGAGGTCTTCAAAAGAAAGAAACATGAACCCAAAGAGCAGAGGCAATTATCGAAGGCCACCACTTCATCAAATGGGTCTGCACGCTGAGCAGCGTTCTTGGGAGCTATGTCACAAAACTAAGAAGCTCTTCACCCTCTTTCCTCCAAAATGAGACCTCGCTCAACAATAATCAGCCTTGAAAACTAGAGATGAAAAACACTACCCTCAGTCACTCTGTCCTCACCTTACATGCTATCATTATTCCCTTGGTGGCTACTCTGTAAGACAGTGCACATGCCTGCTGTATACACACACACACACACACACACACACACACAGACACACTCTCTCTCTCTCTCTCTCTCTCTCTCTCTCTTCTAAAAAGACAGGTCTACATCACCGATTCTATTTCTTTCATTTTTTATTATAGTAAAATGCACAGCATAAATTTATGATCTTAGCCATTTGAAGCGTACAGTGGAGTGGTATTAAGTGTATTTATATTGTTGTTTAACCATCATCCATTATGGAGCTCTTTATCTTGCAGAACAGATCCTATACCATTAAACAGTATTTTCCCATTCTCTCCTTTCCACCAGCCCTTGATAGACAGGCACCATTCAGCTTTCTGCCCCTATAGTTCTATTTTAGGTATCTCATATTCATGGAATACGGCCCTGTTTTGGGTTTGTGGGGAGGGGGCTGGGTTATTCGTGTGACTCACCCGTGTGGAAGCATATGTTGGAATATTCTTTCAGGTTGAATAATAGTCCAGTGCGTATTTCTACTGCAACTTTTTATCTATGCATCTATTGGTGGATACTTTGGTTGCTTGCACACATTCATAGCTACTATGAAAATGCTGCTGTGAACATGAGTGTCTAAATATCTCTTTAAACACTGCTTTAGGCTTTCCACTGTGGTTGTACTATTTTACATCCCAGCTGATACCATGCGCGCTTTCCAGTTTCTCTATATCCTTGCCAACACTTGGTATTTTATGTTCTCTTTTTTTGACAGTAGTCGTCCCAGTGGGTGTGAGGTATCATTTCATTGTGCTTTTGCCTTGCATTTCCTTAGTGACAGTGATGTCAAGCATCTTTTCATGTGCTATGGGCCATTCCTCTCTCTCCTTTGGAGAAATACTATTCAAGTTCACTGCTCAGTTTTGAACTCGGGTTTTTATAGTGACTGGGGTGTAGGAGGTTATATATTCAAGATGTTGACCGTTTTTTTTTTTTTTTTTTTTTTTTTGCTTTTTGGAGACAGGGTCTCACTTTGTAGTTCAGGCTGGCCCTGAGCTCACTCTGGTGCCCAGGCAAGCCACCATGAACTCAGCAATCCTCCTGTCTTTGCCTCCCGAGTGCTGGGATGACAGGCGTGAACCACCACGTCCGGCATTGCGGTATGCGGTGTTGATTGTTGGTGGGCGTGTCTCCACACCCAGCATTATATGTGGTTACTGGGGATCGAACTCAGGACCTTGCGCTTGCGAGGCAGGCGCCGGAACCACTGAGCTAACCCTCCGGCCCAAGATGTTGAACTTTTATCAGATGAACTGTCAGGGATCACCGTGACTTGTGCACTGGAGCTCTGTAGAGCCCAGCCTGGCCTTGGGGCCCACGGAAGATGACCCCAGAGATGTGCTCCGTGCCAGGATCCAGCCTGCTAGGAGTTGTGGGCCAGAGGGAAAGAAGTCAGTTTCTAGTACTTTGGGAGAAACTCCAGACTCCAGAAGTCACAGAACATTTCTGGAAGTTGGCTTCTGTGCTGGCCAAAGGTCAAGTACTGCTAGAGTGGGCCACCCTGAGCCTGGCAGTGGGCAGGAGCTGCCATGTGCTGGATCACCTGGCAACCAAACTGGCACAGAACGCGTGTGGCTACACTCTCTGTATCTGAATCAGATAATCAGAATGCTGAGGGTGTATTCTTTCAGAATGCTAAGTCTTTTTTAAAAAAAAATCTAATAATCTACCTTCTGACAATTCCAAATGGGGTTTAATCTGTTTTCAACGCCCCACATTTGACCCACGGGTCATGCCATCCAACCAGGGGAGGTACTGTCTGTCAGGAAGCGTGTGGGGTTGATTTTGGCTGTGCCAGTAACTGGGGGTGCTACTGGCACTCAGCGTGCAGAGGTGGAGATTCTAGTGGCCCACAACATGCCAGGCAACAATGAATTGTATGTGTTGTTCCAAAGGCCGACAGCACCCCCAGTGATACACATGAAGGACAGTCCCTAAGTAGCCCCCAAACCATGCGTGAAAAAGCTGCTTGTAGAAAGTGTCCAACGCAGAAAGCTTCCTCCTTACATTCTGCAGTCCCTATTCCCCTGCCACGGGTGGATAGTGTTACATGCTCATAGTTCTCATTAGCATTATTATGCTTTATGGATATTTGGACCCTGGTCCCTTAAAATAGAGCAGTCCCTTGTGCAGTGCACTGGGAGAAGGAGATTATGCTGCGTCCTGTTTGCCACCGGGCAGAAAGAATACAAATAACAAAATTCCATAGAACAATTACAGGGAATATAAATGAGAGACTGCCAGAGCTATGCAAGAATGTTTTAATTATCCCACCTAAATTCCAAGGCCAAGCATAAAACAGAGGGCACTTTATTCTTTTCAACTTATGAGAAAGACCTCTCCAAGGAAGAGGAGAAATAGGTCTGTTATGGAGTAATAACCATCAGATAACATTCCTACTTCTAAAAATACATTCAGTGTTTTAATTTTTTTTAGGAGGAACTTTTCTGTTAGGAAACCATACATTTTCCTGTCATTTAATTTTGTAATAAACACACAACCTCTTATTTCTGTGACACAATGATAAATCAGTGTTTTGATGATGGAATCTTTGCCTTAGAGGGTGTAGGTTAATTGTAGGATTTTATTCATTTCATCTTTTTATGGTCTTTCTTTCTTTCTTAGCACCCAGACAGACTTCCTGGGTCCTGCAATTTTAAGTACAACTGTATGCCACTTACCACTGTGTTTTGGTATTTGAGGGGCTTTGTTTTGTGTATTCACATGTATTACATTTGTCAGAAAGCAATTTTTAGAGCTAGAACACAAAATAGAGATTTATAATCTCCTAGCTGTGTCACAGTATCTTTATTATTCTCATTTGTCAGTAGTTATTTTTGAACTAAAGAACTAACTAACCTCAAATGATTCCAGTTTTGAATTCTTCAGGACTTCTGGGGTTATCTGGGTATCTTTATTAACTGCTCATCCCATAACTAAGTTTAGCTCGGACATTTTTGCCACTCCCTTTGCTTGATCTCTAATGTGTTCTGCAGCACCTAAGTATTCCATCATTAAGTTAATTATATTATGTATGTATGCTGATTAGATTAGGATGTATACTATAGTCAATTTTTTTTTTTTTTGAGACAGGGTCTCGCTTTGTAGTTCAGGCTGGCCCTGAGCTCACTATGGTGCCCAGGCAAGCCTCAAACTCAGCAGTCCTCTTGTCTCTGCCTCCCGAGTGCTGGGATAACAGGCGTGAGCCACCACGCCCGGCATTGTGGTATGCGGTGTTGATTGCTGGTGGGCGTGAGTCTCCACGCCCAGCATTATATGTGGTTTCCGGGGATCGAACTCAGGACCTTCCGCTTGCGAGGCAGGTGCTGAACCACTGAGCTAACCCTCCGGCCCTACTATAGTAAATTTTATGTACTAACAATTGGCTACTATCTATCCCTTTGAAGGGTTTTAATGGTCAGGACAGTACTGAATCTATGACTAGTGGCTGCAGTATGAATCAGGAGTTATGCAAGCACAGTCTGCTGGGTTTCAGGGGAGCCTCCTATCCTGCATATCTTTCTTTCTTTCTATTACTAGTTGGTGACTTTGACCTGAAAAATACCAAAATAGCACATCGATCTCTTCTAATCAGCAAACACTAATTTCTTTTGGTTCCCCTGCGACTAGGGACAGTTTAGATCAATAAGAGGTATACTTTGAATGCAGTGCTTTTCTGTTGACACTTTCAAACCATGGAGCATCTGGGTTGGAATCCATTTTGTACTCTTGTCCTTTTCCAAATGGGTTCGTCATCAGGATCTTTTGGGTGTCGCAGGGTCAGGGTTTCCTCCTTTACCTTTGCTAACTTTTGAGCAGCACTGTGGAGGTTCAAAATGGAAGAGAAAAGAGACAAGAACTGATTGGTGCAGAGGTGTGTGGGTGACATGTCCACACCCACAAGCATGGAAGGGCTGGGAAAGAGAGGGTGTGGGGGACCCCAGGCCCCATGGGTGTAAAGAGAAAGAAAAGGAAGGAAGGAAGGAAGGAAGGAAGGAAGGAAGGAAGGAAGGAAGGAAGGAAGGAAGGAAGGAAGGAGAAAGAAAGAAAGAAAGAAAGAAAGAAAGAAAGAAAGAAAGAAAGAAAGAAAGAAAGAAAGAAAGAAAGAAAGAAAGAAAGAAAGAAAGAAAGAAGAAAGAGAAGGAAGGAAGGGAGGAAGAAAGAAAAGAAAGAAGGAAAAAAGGAAAGAAGGAAGGAAGGAAGGAGAGAGAAAGAAAGAGAAAGAAGAAAGGAAGGAAGCAAGGAAGGAAGGGCGGAAGGAAGGAGAGAGAAAGAAAGAAAGAAGGAAGGAAAGAAAGAAAGAAAAGGGGAGGGAGACAGGACTAGAGGAAAGGCAGGGGGCACAGGAAGACACCACCCCTAGAATGCTTTGCGAAGTTCATGGTAGGGCCAGAATGCACATGCTGGCTAAGTTAAGGGTGGGTTTGTGAGCAAAACAAAGTAAGAGCCTTTCAGGAGCTTTGGCCTCCCTCTCTCCCCTCTCCATCCTCTAGGACTTCTCATTTCTTGGAATTTGACCTTACAGGGCAGCGGCTCTGTTCTTTCCCCATAGGACCCGGAAGCCAGGCAAATGTACTAGTATAGACTGAGAGTATCCCGCGTGCTGGGGGCTGGACCACAGGCTCCAAAGCATTATCCTGGAGAATCCGCACTATATCTCCAGAGGACCCAGAGCTACTTCCCTCCCTGGAGAAAACCAGTGCCTTTGATTCAGTTAGCACGTCTGTGACTGGGGTATCTCTGAAGCAAAGTCCCCGGGGAAAGAGTTTCCTTCAGCCCTCCTCAGTGCGCATTCCCAAGGGCACCAGCTCTATCCTGGTCTGGGGTCTCTGGTATATGTTTCGTGATTTCCCCAAACAGCATTCCTCAAGGCCTGTGGGTCTCTGTACTTCAGGGACAATAATGCAGATGAGAATCTGGATGGAAACCCAGCCTACTATCGGGCCAAGGAAACAATATATTGATTAAAAGCCACCTACATTCTGGTGCAGCTCTTCTGCGAAGTTGGTATGCACTGCACGGGAGAGGTCAAGGCAAGTCTAAAGGTGCTGTGTAGGCGGAGCACAGGCCGCGACCCGGGGCCTCACGCCACTGCCAGAAACTATTATTTGCAATGACAGTTCTCCGTGTTCCTGTAAAGTGTTTTGAAAAACATTAACCTTTGCAAGAGGGAGCCTTCCTTTTGGAAAGAGGGTCACTGGTTAGCTGCTCTTAATGACCTTGCAGAACAACACAGCCTTTGAAAAATGTCGACATGAAAGTCACAGATTTCACGCTCTTTGTAAAACAAAACAGAAATGGACAGGCTGTGTTGCAACTAGAAAATGGCACTGAGGCTTTTGATTTTTACCTGAGACTTGGAGAAGGAGTTGGCTTGTATTTGTAAATGGGCGCTGGCATGCTTAGGTGCTAGGTGGGCTTTGTTCACTTCAAGGAAAGAAGATTAGTATTTCACAGGGGATGTGTTTGATTTCTCAGACCGTGAAGCAGTAGTGTTGCAACAATAGAGAAATAATGAGCTAGTTTCCATAGGAATGGCAGTGTTAACCCATTAATCCCCAGTGCTCCACAGCAGCAGGAAGGGCGATTGGACAGACAGCGGCCAGCTGGCTCCTCATAGGCAATTACCCATTGGTTAATTACTCTCCAGGTGAGAAAGCACTGCTGCAATCTAAGTCTTGGGTGGTAAGCAGCTCCTGCAGCTCAGGAGTCCCCCTGGCACAGCTGACTCGTCACTGCGCCTCGGTCCTGCCAGGTCCCGGAATGACCCCGGAAGTCCCCTGGCAAACAGAGATGCTGAGCTCTGACTCAGCCCTCCGAATACAAGTCAGACTTTCGCCACTCACGTTTGGTTTCCGTCGCTGCACTGCTGGGGCATTCCCAGTGATGCCACTGACAGATGGCACAGGAGCGGAAAAACAAGCCCCAGAGAAGAGCTGGATTCCAGTTAGCACAGACATGCCTGGCTGTTTTACAACGGAAAAATCATTTACTCTTTCTGGGCTACAGTTGTTCAGCCATGAAGCTGGCCCCGCACACGAGCGCCTGGGGTGTGTGAGGTCACACTGGAAGCTGCACGATACGGGGACAGAAAGAACAAGATAAGGCAACACCCCGTGCACTGAGCAACTTCTAAGTGCTGGGACCTAAAAGTGTCCCACACATGACCTCCATTCCTCACAATGAAGAGCATAGGAAAGGGATCAGGGAGTGAGAAAGACAAAGGGAACCATTTATAGACACAACCAACTCTTGAGCAAGAACTTACAAAACAAATACCAAAATTCAAGCTTAAGTCCAAACAATCCGTTTTGGAAGAGAGATGAAATAAATCCTTACATCCGATTATCCAATTTGGAATTTCTAATTTTCATGGGCAAACTACTCAAGAGATGGTGATTATTGGAAGATCGACTGTGATTTAAAATCAGCCAGGATTTATTGAGTGCTTAGTGTGCACGACCCGGAAACACCACACACATCATGTCCTGTAAGTTTCTAAGGAAACCAGCTGTTAAACAGATGTGATGGGGCTGCAAGACTCTCTTGATAATTCTAGGAAGGTTCTTTCTGAACAAAAAGCCCACAGTCCACAAACGGTGTTTACAAAGGTTTCCTGTAGCCATAGGCGAAACTCGCCAGCCTACAGATAGTACCTGAGGCGCCCGTGACTGGTCATCACCTGTTTCTCCTGGGGCTACATTCTGTGTGCAGATTTCCCACAGAGCTCTACAGTGAGCACTTCTGGCAGGAGCAGTGCTACCCGCCATTACCCACGTCACCAGCCCCAGTCTTTGGCCAACCAGCCTGTTCTCTATTTCCATAACACAGGTCACGCCCACCTGTGGTAGTGGAGATTTCGCCACATTTTTTTTACCTTCTCTTTTGTACTATGTCTAGAGACTGGCTCTGGCCTCTGTTGTCCCAGAGAAGACTTCTCCAGCGGCCTCAGCAACCTCCTCAGCCTGCGAGCCATACCAGACCATGATCCTGGGCCGGTGTCTGGATTATCCCGGTCATTTTTCTGGCTGTTTTAGTCTTTCCAATTGCACACTGACTAGTAGTATTTTGTCTAGCCATTCATCCAATAGACACGTATAAAATCTACCAAAGCTGTCCATCCTCACTAGTCGAAAAGCTCCAGTGAGGCTTCGCCCCAGGGCCTTTGCACATGCCATCTTCTCTGCCTCCAATGCTACTTCCCATGGCTGTTGTTTTTTTTCCCTCCAGCCCTGGTTCAATGCCAAGTGCCCTGCTTGATTACACTGTCTAAGGTGGCCTCCTCCAGCTCCTGTCATTTTCTGGCACAGCTCCCCATTACTTTCTTTAGTCCATTACAATAATCTTTAGTGCATTAGGATATAAAATCAATATTGTTATCATCACTCTGTCTCCTGCACTGAGAGTAAACTAGGAATGGTGACTCTGTAGTACGTGCAGCAGGGACTCAGGCAACAGCCTGTTAAATGTCTGACAGTTCCCCAAAGCACCCTACACTCAGCCTTCTACACCTCAGAGCCCAGGGAATATGAGTCACTTGCAAGGACAAACAGGTCATCAGCTCTCACCTGTGCTACCCACCCTACGCTGCCCAGTGCAGAGTCCTGCAAGCAGATCAGCCACAGTGGCTCTTCTGGTGGCCAAAGGGCTGACGTAGGATGTTCCCTGAAGGGGCACCTCCCAAACTCTAACTGTACCTCCTTTAGTCTTTAGCACCTACATCCTTGAGACACCTTCCCCTTGACCCTTTCCCAGCTCCTGGGATTGGATGCGATCTGGGTTGGGCTTCGGCAACACGCAAACCTGAGTGACTTTCCCAGCTTCACAGCGTCGGTGACAATGTGACACTCAAAGCTCCTCTGTCCTCTCGGCCCCTTGACCCATTCAGAGTCCCAGCAGGAGCATCGAAGGCTCTGTCTGCCTTTATAAACTAGTGCTAGGAAGACCAGGCAGCAATCTCCCCCCAGTTCCCTTCCTTAAGTGCTTTTTTTTTTCCTGTATAAAAGAACATGGCTATTTCTGGAAATCTGACAAGTACAGTGAGGCAGAAAATAAAAATCTCCTATGGTCCTGCCCCCTCTAGACAGCTAACCTTCCTGGCAGTTTTCAAGTGGGTGCCCTCAAGCTGGAGTGCCTGTTTCTTTGTGTGCATTGCCTTCCTGGGAAAACAGCATTAACTAAGCTACATAAGCATTGCTGAGCCCTGTGGAAATCCTGGCCTTCTGGGCGGACTGCTTCCTACCGGCACAACGAGATTTATTCTCCCTGCCCTCTGCTCCCTTTGGAGAATAAAGCTATTTCAGTTTTTCCCCACTACTTCAGTGTTAGGTTCTATATTAATCCTTCAAGGTGACCAGACACCTCCAGTGATCTATAACAGGCAGCCACCTTCTGTTCTTTTGATCAATACTGTTTTTAAAAGTCCTTCTTTACGTACAAAATTGCCATGTCAATATCCTTTTCTACATAAAATAAGAGTAGAGAACAAGAGTAAAAAACAGAAAACTGAGAGGGAACGAACAGCTTCTTCTGCAGTGCGACCGAGTTATGCTGCCGATGCCCACGCTGGGGACGGCTGGACACATGCGGGTGGGAGGCTGAAGCGGCGAGACCGGACCGGCCAGCACAGCCGTCTGTCTTCTCCAGAGGAGAAAAAAATTTACTTGAAATGTTGACCTGGGAACCAGAAGTTGATCTTACAGAAACAGGGTGAGGATCCCTAGTCTAAAAATTGGAAATGCTCCCAAACCTTAAAGTTTATTTTATTTTATTTTGACTTTTTGGAGACAGGGGTCTCGCTTAGTAGTTCAGCCTGGCTCTGAGCTCACTATGTAGCCCAGGCAAGCGTCAAACTCAGCAATCCTCCTGCCTCTGCCTCCCGAGTGCTGGGATGACAGGTGCGAGCCACCACGCCCAGCACTGTGATGTGGGGTACTGATTGCTGGTGGGTGTGAGTCACCACACCCGGTATTGCTGTATATGATTACCAGGGGGATTGAACTCAGGGCCCTGTGGTTGCTAGGCAGGGTCAGAACCACTGAGCTAAATCTCCGGCCCCAAATCTTAAAGTTTTTGAAGTCTAAGAGGATGCTGCAAGTGGAAAAGTCCACATTTGACCTCATGTGACCCTCAAACCACAGATTCATCATAGACAGTACACTATAGTGACACATGCACACCCTTGTTTGTAGTGACTGAATTTACACTAGCTGAGGTGTGTCAGTGGCCTTGATTCCTCTCCACAGACAAACAGATGAAGAAACTCTGGTATATATGCACAATGAAATGTTATTTAGCCCTAAAGAAGAATAAAATCATGTTATCTGTAGGGAAATGGATGGGACCAGAGACCAGGGTGTTGAAGGAATTAAGCCAGACTCACAAAGTTAAATAATGCATGCTTTGTCTTAATGTGAGCAATCTCTAAATAAATGAATGAATATAGAACTAAGTAAAATGAGAGAAAATAGGAAACTAGATAGGCTTTCAGAGATGGGGAAGGGCATTAGGGGGAGAGGGGAGAAAAAGGAGAGTATTATGAAGGAGATAAAATAACCACAATATATGTATGTGGCAATACACCAAACAAATTCAAACACTTCTGAGCCCAGGGATTCTGAGTCTTTGATAAGTGAAAAGATACAGTACACATATATATGATCACCTTCTGGCAGGGGTGCAGCAGAAGGGTTTGACTACTATGTGTATATGGATCTCAGCCCCCACAAAGGCAGGCGCTATTTAAGGAGCTATTTAACCACCTTTTCTGCTCTCAGTTCCTTCCTTTCCTCACCTACCCTGCTGGAATGAGGTCCCCAGGCACCAAGAGCAGGCCTGAGAAAGTCATCAGTGACCTTGACTGGCTTTGCTCCCTAGACCACAGAGCCGACGGAAGGACTTAAATTGGAGTTTCACAGACCCCAGAAGCTATCTTGCTGGACCATCTGTCCAAAACAAGAATGTCTTTTACAGCCACTGACTTAATGCCCTTTCAATCGCTTGTGATGCACGTTTATAGAGTTCCTCCCCAAGTGCAGAATGGCGCTATGATTTATTTAACAAGTTTGGTCCCAGTTGGGCGATTCCTGCAAGCTCCTGGAAGAAGGTTCTTGTCCAGCTTGGGCATGGAGTTTTCTAAGCAGAGTAAGTCAGAAAAAAAAGCCTCTGCAAATTTAGCCATGGACCCCTAAACAGGGATTCATTGTGAGCCATTTGAAACCCACTGAACCACAATGCCTATCTCCCAGACCAAAAAAAAAAAGAGGAATAAAATGACAACATACATGAATTGCCTTAGAACATAAGTAGCAGAGTATCCTCATCAAGGATTTAAGCCCAGGTGAAAAACACCTGGTTAGATGTACTTTTTCTGTTTGCTAAATTCTTTGACACCTTGAAACACCTTTGCCCCTTGGAAGCAGTAACAGGTTCCACCTTCTCATTACATTGTCTTTTCTTCCCTTACAAATCATGGCCAATATTAGAGAAGCCTAATTAGGAGAACAGAGGGGTGGGATCAGTAAAATAAAGACAATATCCTACTTCCTCTGCCGTCTCCTTGCCTCTCAAAAGGGATCTCTGTGCAGTGACATGACATTCTGATGTACCCAGATGAAAGGAACCAGCCTCGATTTTCCGACCTTAATTTTTTTTTTTTTTGACAGGGTCTCACTTTGTAGTTCAGGCTGGCTCTGAGCTCACTATGGAGCCCAGGCAAGCTTCGAACTCAGCAGTCCTCCTGCCTCTGCCTCCTGAGTGCTGGGATGACAGGCGTGAGCCACCACGCCCAGCACTGTGGTGTGTGGTATTGATTGCTGGTGGGTGTAAGTCTCCACGCCTAGCATTCTATGTGGTTACCGGGGATCGAAATCAGGACCTTGCACTTGCAAGGTAGGCGCCGGAACCACTGAGCTAAATCTCCGGCCCTCCCACCTTAATTTTTTTGCACTGTTTGACCAAGTCTGTAAAAAGCCAGCAAATGTGACTACCAAGGCTGCCTGATTAGTGTGTGCGTAGCATTTGTTAAGCAGGTCTCTGCACTTCAATAAAATAGGCTTAATGTTATGTGCAGAGGGAAACAGGTAATTGTGTATAGTTCTCAGGGTAATTTCTTTTAGAGGACATTTCTCTTTTATAAATGCAGAGTCTTGTGAAGGGAACTGAAGGGAAGACAGAATGTGTGTAGAAGCCGCACAGCTGCTGTGAAGACACCGAGAGAGCACAGAGTCAGGCGGCCTAAGGTACCGGCTTGGACTCCCGCGGAGGCAGAGCTTGGCTCGGGGCTGAAGTCTGCACTTGAGTTTCACCTTTGCTGAACAATCGCAAACACATCACTTCCCCCCTTGGGCCACAGTCTGCCCCTTGGGCAAATGAGAGACTTCGGTAGATGTCTGCTATCCCCTTGCTAGTTCTTTCTGCCATTTGTTCAAGAGACCTGGTGAGGGTGTGTTCCTCTTCGTGTGTCAGGGACTCGTAGCACAGGTTACGTTTCAGCTCACACTCATTATTAAAGCTCAAATTAAAGCTGCAAGGAAGGGCACTGGATATATATACGGAAAAGTTCCAAGACCAGGCCTAGCCACCTTCATTTCTGGCTTGGATATTTTCCTCCCTGACTTTGCCCTGCCTCTTTCAGGGTGTTCTTTTTGAAAGCGAGGTCACAACAAGGTCAGCCCTCTGCTCACAGCTCCACAGAGGCTTTCCACCTCACCCAAAGCAAAAGTCCAAGTCGTTTAAGAGACCTTCCAGACGGAATGCTAAGGTACACTGCATCCCTCTGCCTTCCCCTCTGCTCGTCCCTTCTGTGTTTTCCAGCACAGCTATGTCAGTTTAGTGGCCTTTGGGTGTGGCTACTATGCTCTGGCCCCAGGGCCTTTGCATCTCCTGAAGTCTCTGCCTGGCCTATTCTTCGAGCTCAATAATCAAACATCAACTCAGTGGCTGCCCTGGGCTTTCTGGGGAGGAGGGAACCCCTTCTCCTTATAGACCTCCTCTGCTTTATGTTCTTTTGATGCATGTATCCCCGCTTGTTATGCATTTTTCTTTATTTTAATTTACTGCCCACAAATACAGAAGCTTTGTGAAAACAGAGAAGTAGTCTGTTTTACTTATGGCACAACTTCCAGTGGCTGGAGTCAGGCCTGGCTCATGGCAGAAGGAAGTGATGAAGTATTCTAGTAACTAGCCGTAGAACAGGTAAGGAAATCAATGAGTGAAAGACACATAATGTCTCTGTCCCAGAGTCATTTCTGTTTTGCTTTGTAAAAAAGCTTACTGGAGGGCCGGAGATTTAGCTCAGTGGTTCTGGTGCCTGCCTCGCAAGCGCAAAGTCCTGAGTTCGATCCCCAGTAACCACATACATACAGTGTTGGGCGTGGTGACTCACACCTACCAGCAATCAATACCACCTACCACAGTGCCGGGCGTGGTGGCTCACGCCTGTAATCCTAGCACTCAGGAGGCAGAGACAGGAGGATTGCTGAGTTCGCCGGCAGCTTCCTTGGGCTACGTAGTGAGCTTGGGGCCAGCCTGAACTACAAAGCAAGACCCTGTCTCAAAAAACAAGCTTACTGGAGCTAAGTTTTAAAATAGATTTTCTATTTGGTCTTTCCAAACATTGCTTGTACCCACAGGTTAGGGGATTTAACTTTATGGGACGATTCTAGGCTTATCTGTTCTGTTTAATCAGGCCACGAATACAGAGTAAGGCCTAACAGTGAAAGGTTACGGTCAAGGACTCACATTGTATTTCCCCTGTTTTGGGAAAACACCTCAGAGGCAAAGCAGAAACAGATTTTGCAGTTGAAGAAACAATAGACAAATCAGGTGACCCTGTCACGGGCACAGACGGTGAAGGAAGCAGCTTCTCCTGTCCCTGAGAACTAGTGCTCACACTCGGAAACCTTTTTCAGGCAACGTCTTCCCTGGGAAAATGACCGGTTTCCTTCTAAAGCAGAGCCAAGGATGGAGCTCACATCCGTAATCATTTCGCTCACGCTGGGTATGAATTAGGCTCACGGTCACTGTGTCCCCTTATCAGCAAAGAACAGGGCAGGACGCAGCAGGACAAGCAAAGCTGACTCCGCTAAAAGAATGAAGGTGTCCTGGCCTGATCTGTGCAGGGCGTTCAGCAAATATACCAAAGGAAACGCGCACCGAGGATCAGAAAACCAATCCACGCCTGCTGAGAGCATCGCTGCCTGGCTGTGGGTTATTCACTGTGTCATCCGTGCTGAGACAAAGATGAACGGCCTCTTCCCAGAGGGGCGGTGGCAGCTGCCAGTCTGCACCGAACTGCATCCTGCACTTCCACAGAGACGCTCTCCTCCTGGTGAATTTAAAATTAGCACCCCGCATTCTTTTGGGGCTGACAAGAACAGACGCAGCTTCCCAGGGGTACTCCATCTTCTGCGAAGACTCTCATTTGGATGTCAAACGGGCCCCAGAGCAGCCCGCGTCATGGCTGTCGCTGGCCTCCTTTCTCAACGCCAGCCTGGCACCCTCTGTGTGTGTCCACCCTACCAAGGACGGAGGGCGCAAGGCACTTCCTGTGGTAAATGGTTCCCCTCTTATTTCCCCCCAGAGACTATTTCCACGAAAATCAACCCCTAACTGGGTAGGAAGGCGAGTTTGCTTTTCATTATAACACCCGTATATCCGCCAACGCCACCCACTGGCACGCCATCCCTCTTGGCTCTAGGCGTGTAAGGCTCAGGTGCGTGTCGGCTACGCGGTGTTCTTTCTTTGCCTTTTGCTTTAGAGGAGCCGAGGCTGCTGGAGCCACAGAGTGTGCTGGGACTGACGGCTACTGGTCTTCAGAAGCCCTGTGTCCTGAAAGCTGCTTAGTGCCGCTGGCCTCTCAGCGCCCTCACAGTGTCTTCGTGGCTTCTGTAAAAGTGGAGTGAGTCACGCAGATACGAACTGCAGCCCTCATGGGGGTAGACGGGGCGGGGTGACCAGAGGCCATCTGCGGCCCTGGCACAGCAGCTCTTTAAATGAGCTGGAAAGCAGCAATGATCAGCCCTGGAACTCGGCCAGGTTCCTCCCTGCGCTTGTGCCTGAGATGACTCTGGGTTAAGCGAGGAGCCTGGCTCATTTTACCGAGGTCTTACTCATACTTTAACATTGTAATGATAATATCTGTTAAATTTCAGCCCCTAGGATTTGGTCCTAAAAACCGTAATGGCAGTAAAACGGCTTGCTCTGCAATCTTTCTTATTCCCTTTAATTGGCTCCCCCCCTTTTTTATTAGTATATGTTTGCAACACATATAACGAGTACGTTCTTGCAAGGAGATTTGTACCTGGGCACGACCTCTCGATCCTGTTCACTTCTTCCCTCCCCAGCACCCCCAAGCCCAGATCTCCTTCCCATTTCCCGTACCTGCTGCTCCTGAGCTCCACATCCACCCAAATAACAGAACAGGATATTTAATGAAAGCCTTTGGGAATCCCTACAATTTCTGCTGAGAACAAAGACAATATGCTGTTTACAAAAGGCTGTGATTCAGTTCACACCGGCTACTGCAGTGGTATAAAGGTTGGAAAAGACCAGAGAGGGGCCTCAGAGGAGACCTGGCCCTTCCGTTGGGTGTTCCGGGTCAGGATATCCTAATCCTCAAGATTCGAAGTGCACAAGGCTCATCTTTTCTTCTACTCTTCACAAAGAGCACCAAAGGACTTCACTTTCAAAATCTTCAGCCTCTTCACCTGACTGACTCTTCTTCCTAAATACCCTTATTCATCGAAGATGGGCTTATTTCATCGAACTCGGTAAGGGAATGAAAATCCTGCCAGGGTTACTCCCCTTTCAACCTCAAACTATTTGAGAGATTTCAGGCTTGCCTCCTTCAAGTCTCAGGCCTTGCTGGGAGCCAGGAGAGAACAGGGAACAGGACACGACTATTTCTGAAGAGTCTGTACTCTGCAGAGAAAAGACAAAGACAAATCCACAGACAGGCTACTTCAAAGTGGTTCAGCTTGTACTGAGACAGAAGAAAACCTAGGGAGTGATAGGCGCATGTAGGAGGGACACCCAGACCCCTCTTCTTCCCAGAGAGAAGGAAAAGTTTAGTCTGTGGTGCTCATGTGAAATATAGGGACATAACGGCATGCGGCTCCCAGCACCCCCTCAGAACACAGTATGTCTTTCTTCAAGTCAGACGTAAGGGCCGACGGGACGTCCCCAGGGACTGTGAGAAAGACTGAAGCGCTTAGTTTAAATAGGTGACACGAGTTGACAATAGAAGCAGGAAATGAAGATGTCTAATTTTTCCCAGCTTTGGAGATAAATGGGTACTCAATCTTTTGGTCACACGATGGAGACGAAATGGAAAGTTAGAATCACAATTTGAGCCAATGACAAGTGATGAATGAGGCCACCATGATGTTGAATGTAGAATGTTCATCATGGTAGCTGGTCTTAGTTGAACTACAGAATCCTCCTTATAAGAGAAAACCTGAAGAGAAGAACGTCAGTACATTTAAGTGAAGGGAAATAGAGTGAAGAAGCCTAGTGACTGTGATGTAAAATGACATCAGCTCAGCTAAGGTAAGTGACATTTGGTAAGCAACAGAAATTCCATCTCAAATGAAATTATTTATTATGGTGCTGCTCTTTGGCTCCCACTTAAATGGAATTATCTGGCCAAACTAAAGGTCAAAGAAAACAGAAAAGGCAGTAAACACAGCCCTAAAGAAGGGAAACTCTTAACTGTACTAATAAACTATCTGAGTAAAGGAACTATGTGAGGTACACCCAGCAACTGCCTTCAGACCACAGTCTGCCTGTATGTGCCTGTATGCACATGTATACACATGTATGCCGGCACATTCGCACATGGCGGTGGCCATGTAGGGGCTGCCGTGCAGCACTGGATGACATACTTCAGCCCCTTTCATTCACTCTCCTGAGAAAACTGGTCCAAAACCCAGTTTAGAGACAGATAAAAGCTTTTTGCTGTATATGAATCCGTCTTAGCCTGTAACTTGTATGGCTAGTTTAGATGGGAGGAGAGGGAGTATTTTTAAAAGCTAAAGTCTAAAACCTGCTGTTTTTCTTTGCTCTTTACAGCTCCTTTCTGAAGAAATTTAAATGTGCCACTGTGAAAGCTGGGTGTTAGAAGCGAACTTAATGTCACACTGACGATTCCAGGAAACTGAGAAGCCAGCAAAATGACAAGAACAGACTGAGAACTCACTACACACCACTTGCTAATGGAAACGGACACTTTAAAAGAATGGACATTTAACCATGTCAAGATATTTGTTCTCCTAGATATTTGTTCTGCTCAGAAAAATGAAACAAAACCACAAGACCTTGGAAGCTTTTTGGCCCAGTGTTATCCTCAGCTCTCTAAGTATACTTAAAGCTCCCAGGTCAAGTCTTACATGAGGCCCCAAAGAAGGAGCGTCCTCCGGGCTTCTGAGCACACTGTGAAGAGCTTCACCCACAATGGCTGAGCCCTTGGCTGGGAGAGACAGACTAAGGAGGCCTGAACGCATCCGGGCATATAGTCACACTACTGCTGGTCCTGTGCCGCATGCTAACGGACCAAATTATTGGAACATGCAGCCTCAGGGTTGTGCCTTGTGAAATGGGACTATTCAAGTGTGTGCCTCTTCAGGTTGCTGTACAGATAAAACAATATCCAGTGCTTGGTACAAGCTTAACAAGTGCTGGCAGCCCTTAGGTTGGTGGACAGGATAGGAGACGCGGCACTGCTGGAAGCGGACCCAGGAATCGCATACCCTGAGAGCTACGTAGATCAGTGCTCCTTTTAGCTATTCCCAGGACTGTTTTCTTTAGGAGTCAGCAACAATTTAAGGTAAATCTCTTGGACAGAGTTTTTCTTCACCGCAAGCCATGCCGGGAGAGGCGGTTTCTATTTTACAGTCCCTCTGTTGAGCTCAGGTTAGGAGCTTGCTCTCATACGGACTCAGCTCTTTCCCCTTCGTTCTCTCCTCTGACCTGTAGCACCTTCAGGGGCCAGAATCTCTCATGGACCTAACACATCCACCGGATCTTAAATGTTACGGATCTGAAAACCACTGCTCCTTCTGCTTTTCTTTATGTTAGCTGATCTCAGCCAGAACGTATTGAAAAGCATGATTTGAACCACTTCTCTCCAAGACAGAGATTAACAGTGATGATGACTGATATGTACATGGTACTTCATAATTTAATAGGTTTCCTCCCTGTCCCTGTGCATGATGTCATTTTGACTTGATGCCCTTTCTCCCGTGTCTAGGCAGGCATCCTCATTCTTATGTTCACATTAGGAAACAGGAGTTCGGCGGAACATGAACCTTGGTGAGGAATCCAATATTTCTCAATTGATCTCAGACGCCAACTCAAAAGGAAAGTTAGCTCATAATAAGATGTGAACGACTAATCACTTACACCTATCAAAGGACATGTGCATCTACAGAGGGAACCCTGAAAAGGAAAATGGATGGATAATTATAGGAGAATGGGCAGGATAGGAGTTCAGGAATTTTGAGCTGACGGTCCTTTCAATACCTGCTGCCATGCTTGCTGGCTCCATGCCCAGCCTTAAGTGCATATCAAGATTTTAACTGGAGGGCTGGAGGGTTAGCTCAGTGGTTCTGGCGCCTGCCTCACAAGCTCAAGGTCCTGAGTTCAATCCCTGGTCACCACATACAATGCTGGGCGTGGAGACTCACGTCCACCAGCAATCAATACCACATACCACAGTGCCAGGTGTGGTGGCTCACGCCTGTCATCCCAGCACTCAGGAGTCAGAGACAGGAGGATTGCTGAGTTCAGTGTTTGCCTGGGCACCATAGTGAACTCAGGGCCAGCCTGAACTACAAAGCGAGACCCTGTCTCAAAAAAAAAGAAAAAAAAAAAAAAGATTCCAATTGGGGTTGGGAACCTGGGTTTTTTCCCTGCCATACGCAACGGCTTTGTCCCATTTTTACTTTATGCTCATATGCATCCCAATATAAAAAACTTAAATACAAAAAAAAAAGTGAAACATTTACCATAATAATCTTGGCAGATGGTTGTGGTTTCCCAGTTTAAGGTGCTACAGTGGTACGCAAGCCATTGAGTTTGCTGAACAAACATCTTTTCGTTTAAGTCAAATACACACAGTATGGGAAAATGTATGTGCTTGTAGAGAAGAGCAAAAGAAACCGTCTAATTAATTTCACAGCTCTGAAGACGTGCTCTGGATCCCTGCATGGGGCCTCTCTCCTTCCACCGTTCAGATTCAAATTCCAAACTTCCTGGCGCTTGGCTGCCTCCGCACCATTTTAAGACCTGAAGGGAGAAAAGGAGACTTCTGCTCCTGGTCCACCTGAAGTCTCCGCCGGAAGGGGACCCACTCTTTACCATGGTACCACTGCGTAACCGACAGGATGATGTGCCAGATGGGTTCCAGTCATTTCCTACTTGATGCCTATTATTTTCTCTGCTTGGTTATTATTTTCAAATAAAGGTGTTGTGTGAAGAAAATTAAACCGCCCTGTCCATGGGAAACCGTGAAGAAAATTATTTGCCAGAAAGCGCCATCCTGCTGACACCGTCTGCTGGCCTGTCTAGCGAGGGAGCTCCCGGGTTTCCCGTGTGCACCACAGCCGCGCAGCGCCGTCTCACAGCCAGGGAATGAGTAGGTGCATTCTGGGACTGGACCCCATGGAGTCCCGCACCCCACTGCTCAGGAAGCACACACCAGCAGGCAGCATGAAAGGGCCTTTTATAAGCAGTTGTTCGTTATTTCTTAAACAGACTCCCACATAAAGACTATTTTGTTTCTTCCTCTTGAGGAAAAACTGAGCTCTTTCTGAAGTCTGAGGAGAGAGAAGAGGAGCTGAAAGCATGCAGGGGCCTGGAGAGGGGGGCTCAGGCAAGGCCCAGGGCAGGACTGGCGGCCATGGCCAGAGGGCGGCCGCTCCTTTTCTAAGCGGAGAGCAACCCTGTTGCAAGACTGTGGGGTGGGGTGGGGTCTGCTGGTCAAGCTGCCTGGGGTCTCCCCCGCCCGAAGGGCAGTCACCCACAAAACAGGACATTTGGGAGGAAGTCCGATGTTCTGTTCCCTGGATAAGTTTCAGGAAATTAGGCTTTCTCTGAGTATACCCAATTTCTTGATTTTTTTTTTTTTTTTTGCTTTTCTTTTGCCCTTACCCAAGGGCTACATTTTCTACTTGCTAAGATTTATAGCTTCCTTCTTTTTGTACTATCCTAATTTGTCATAGAAAAAGCAGTTCTCTCTTTCTAGAGAAGCATAGCCTTCTAAACTATTTCAGACACCCCAAAATCTATGCTGTGGGCAGAAAAAGGCTAAAGTTTTATAATTTAACTTAGTTGGCTGCCCTATGATTATACACAAACACGTGTACAAAGATACACAATAAATTCTTATTAATTTATTGATAATTAAATACAATATATATCAATTTATCTGGATATAGTGAAGTTCAGGCAGCACCATTTATGATGAAAATGCTATCGAAAAAAGTACAAAGAAAAACATGGCTGCAATTTAGAGATTTAGGTGCAGTAAGAAATAGAGAAACTTGCTGATTATTGCAAGTTTGTATGAGCTTCATTAAAGCAGAATTTTTGCAAAAGCCAGCAGAAGTTAAGGCTTATACAAGTTTTAATAAAACTTTCATGATTTGAAAAAATCCTCTCCAAATTTAATTTTATGAGGTCTCATCATATTACTTTGAAAGGAATAAAAACTCACTGCATTCGAAGCACCCACTTTCTACCTCTCTGGTAATGGCACTTATTTCTGCTGCTTTATTAGCCTGGGTACAGATGTAAAAGCAATAGGAAGTAAGCCCTAGTTTAATATCCTGTGTGTGCCTGGGTGCAGGGGCTTAAATACCTTCCCATACCCTAAGCAAGGCGGTCCTTGATAGCATGAGGCGAAGTATTTACGGTGGTGGCCCTTGATCGAGCAATAAGTTTCACCTTTAAGACCTGAGACAACAGCAGATTTGGCAGGAACTGTGGCCACGCAAATACTTCAGTTCCGCACATTACAATGGGTGATGAAAAAGAACAGAGAAGCATCACATCTGAAAGAACTTACTATAGGAGAAGACACATTGCCAAGCCCGTGGGGTAAGTCTGAAGCGAGGGAAATATTTTTGAGGGAGAATAACAGCAAGATGTCTCTGCAATACATTTTTATTTAAACATTCACCATATTATCTGATCACACCTCATTCAAGAAATGCTTATGGTAATTTCTGTCAAATAAAAACATTGTGATGTATCCTCAGCTAACTAATCCACCAGATATGGCACCACGTGACTTCTGGCTCTTCCACAAAGTCAAAAAGACCATGAAAGGTCAATGCTTTGACTTGATTCTGGGCATCGAGGCAGCCATGACATACAAATAGAGATACAAAAGACAACTTCCAGAACCGCTTCAGAAAGCAGCAAAAATAATGGGCTAAGTGCCTTTCGGACAAGGGGAGTATTTTGAGAGATTCACAGCAGTGTATCTTTTCCCGTAATAAGTTTTAATTTAAAATTCATTGTATTCATTGACCACACCTCACTGAAAAAATGTTACAACAATTTCTGTCAAATAAAAATATTTTGTTGTGTCCTCGTCCAGTTTATTCACCAAAGCTGGCACTGCGCAACTTCTGGCTCTTCTCTCAAATAAAAATGACTATGAAAAGTAAATACTTTGAATTGATTAAGGACACGGAGGCGGCCAGGACAGTGTGGGTAAAGACACTCAGAAGACTTGTCGAACTGTTTCAGAAAATGGCGAGAAGGATGAGACGGGTATGTCTAAAGCAAGAGCGAGTTCTTTGAGTAAAAGCAGTATATCTTTTACAGAATACATTTTAAAATATTTAATATTTACAATATTTTTTATCACACCTTATATTATATTTATGTATTAATACCTTATATTCTTTTTATGTGCAACCTGTCCCTTTAGAATGCAGTCCTGAAGGAAGGTCATAACCTTCTTTCAAGGACAGGAAAACTAGCAAGGCAGGCAATAATTTATGTAATTTACTGAATGAATTTTTCACAGCTGTTTTTGGTGGGTACTAATATTATCCTCCATTTTACAACCGGGTTCTAGAAATAGAGGCACAGAGTGCTTTTTTTTTCCCCCTTGAGACAGGGTCTCACTTTGTAGTTCAGGCTGGCCCTGAGCTCACTATGGAGCCCAGGCAAGCCGCCGCGAACTCAGCAATCCTCCTGTCTCTGCCTCCCAAGTGCAGGGATGACAGGCGTGAGCCACCACGCCCGACATTGTGGTATGCGGTGTTGATTGTTGGTGGGTGTGTCTCCACGCCCAGCATTATATGTGGTAACCAGGGATGGAATTTAGCGCCGGAACCACTGAGCTAACCCTCTGGCCCCACAGAGTGCTTTTAAAACTTACTCAATCATCTATCTAGTAGGTGACACAGCTGGGAACTGAACTTTTGCAATTGGGTTTTTTTTTTTTTCCACTGTACCAAATAACCTTTTAGGACTTTGAATCTCAAAGGACCTCAAAGAAACTTACATCTTAATTCCCTTTCTTTAGAAGGGAAAAAATGAAATTAAAAGAAGTTACATCACTCATCCAGAGGAACACTGCTAGGTCTTGGCAAAATCCAAAACAGAAGAAAGATCAGTCTAATACTAATGAAATGTAGAACTACACATCCTTCCTCTTCCTGAAGAACTTAGGTCCTCCTCCATAGCCCATTTTCTGTGTTTCCATAACCCCAGTGATGGCCATTTGTCGAGCCTACAGAAATTCATGATGTCATGTTGGAACAAGACCGACACTGACAATGACACAGGTAACATTCAGAGTTGGGGTATAGTGTTATGTCCACTGCTCATGATCAAAAGGAAGCTTAGGCCCATTCGTGAGACATTACTGTGAGAGCTCAGTCTCTGGTGCTCACCCAGACCTTTCATTTACAAACTGTATCAAAGGTAGTTCTTTCCAAATGATCTCCTTGCATACTGTACCTGCCCTTTGCAGAACTCACTATCCTAATTTGTAATTATATACCAATTTGTTTTATGGCTTATATCTAAATATCCCCTGAAGCCTTATGTGCTCTTCTCTTTTTTATTTAAAAGATTTTTGAGACAGCTTCTCACTTTGTGGTTCAGACTGGCCCTGAACTCACTACGAAGCCCAGGCTAGCCTCAAACTCACAACAATCCTCCTGCCTCTGCCTCCAGAGTGTTGGGATTACAGGTGTGAGCCACCATGCCCAGCACTGTGGTGTGTGATACTGATTGTTGGGATTATGAGCATGAGCCACCATACCTGAGATTGTGGTATGTGGTACCAGGGATCAAACTCAGGACCTTGCACTTGCAAGGCAGATACTAGAACCACAGAGCTAAATCCCCAGCCAGCTTCATGTTCTCATAGGTGAGGGTTTGGGGGGTGGCTGGATCATGGTGTGTGATACTAGGATTGAAGGTTTGTGGTGCTGGATTAGTCCACTAACTGGGTTACTATCGTTGTGGGTTTGGATAATGGGAAGGTTCTGCCTGGACATGGATGGTGCCACCCCAAAGGACTTATAGCCCAGACGGGATGAAAGGGGAAGGAAGGCTTGCTGCTTCTGCCTCCTCTCTGCTCTGCCATGGGCTGCGTCTCTTCTGCCATGTCCCTTTGCCATGCCATGCTGTGTTGGAGCTGGCCAACTGTGGGCTGAAATCTGTAGAAACTGAATCCAAAGAACCTTTCCTCCTTGATCTTTGAGGATAAAGGTATTTTGTCTCAGCAATGAGAAAAGTAACTAAGACCATGTCTATATTTAGCTTCTGTTTCCCCAGTTAAGACTGTAAACTCAGGGCAGGGGCCATACCTGTTTTATGTATAAATATCTAGAACCCGCTGCTTATCGGTGATAGGTGTTCAACAAACATTTGTCCAATGAACTTATTCCAGCATCTCAGCAATATATTCAAAAGATGATCTTGGGCACCTCCACATTAAGGTTTAAGAAACATCAGTCACACAGTGCTCCTCATCTTTACCCGGTTTCTGGACCACAGCCCTTCCTGGGGCAGCATAATAGCCAAAGAAAGACTCAATCCACAGAAACTCACCCGCAAATCTACCTCATATTCAGGACCCAGGAACAGCCTAGCTACCCAGGAGGTGAGATTTACTATGCTGTTAGGCTTCAAATAAGCAGAAGAAAAAGACTCAGTCTAAAACATCTGAATTAAGGACTATGTTATGGATAAGTGTTAACTTATTCATAGCATGATTTTGAGTTCTGAGGGTCACTTAGAGTCTATGAGCAGAGATTGCTATAGGACTGTTTCTTAGGGTTCTGCTGGAAAGAATGATTTTTAATTGACAGGTTCACTAGCTGCATGAAAAGAGCTACTGTATTTCAAACAATGTTGAGAAATGAATTATTCTTCTAATAGCTAAAACACTGCTCTTCAATTCTGTGCTCCTATTATTGTATTGTCACTTGCGTATCTACGAAGAATCAGTTTGAATAAAATTAAACATCACTCCAATCACTCTCTGAAATAAAACAAATGGTGAGTTAACAGAATTTAAATTAACACACTTTCACCCCAGGTGAGTTGCAAAAGCTTTTCTAGTTTCTGATCTTTGGTGAAGAGGTATAACATTTTCTCAAAAGCACTATTTTGTTGTCTAACCACTAAGGACAGAGACAAGTCGGTTTGGGCCCCTAAGTAATAACAATCTGCTTTCGTTCTGTTTGGTAGTTGGCTTCCAAGTAAAAGTTGTCCTATTTTTGTCTTTTATATGTTAGGATATTTACTGAGACGCACATGCTCTTGGGCAGGGAGCCACAATCACAGAGGTGCTCTCACGGGGAGCATGACAGAGTTCAACTATGGCCCTTTTATCTTTAGAAAATCATTTAGAATCAACCTGTTGTCTCGTCTGATGAAACTAAAAAAAGTCTGCTCCTCTTTATTTAATGAAAGAGAAAAAAATTGACCTTACAATTTTGAGAAATGCACCAGGTGAGACACAGGTCTGCACAAAAAATAATTCAGCCAAATGAGCTGACAGCTGCCCCTTACAACGCAGCTGTTTACTGAGGTGCATGACTTCTTGGCGACGGGGCCAAAGGCCTTAGTGCACAGCCAGGCAGGGGTCTTTGCCAACGCTGAATCAAAACGCGCTGGGGTGGCTTCTACCTTTGCCCCATCACTTCTGGCTTATTACCTGTCAGCTTTGGTTTTCTTCCCTTTGGGGGGCCTGGGGCACAGTTTATTTGTTAGTTTTTAACACAGTGTATCTGATGATTAACAAGGAAATAATCAACACTTCAGTTGTGTGTGTGATTGAAAAAATCATGACTAAATAGCTAAATGGTATTTTTTTTTAAGCCTGATTCTTTCAGGGAACAGCAAATCTCCTTTGATTAATCCTAAGTACATTTAATCAGAGTAAATTTGGTGTGCGCTGGCTGACTCAGTCTGCTGGATGTTAAGAGATGGAAAAGACACCGTTCTAATAAAGTCGGCACCAGACTGAGGTTCCGGCCCTAATCCCCCGAGGACAGTACATGCCTCAGAAAGATGAGAGGCGACTGCAGAAGGAAGGCAGCCAGTCCCGTCACGGCCTCCTGATGAACGGGTTGTAATTTGCTCCTGCTTTCTTCCTCGCAGCGCTCCGCAAGTACAGCCTGGGAAAAACTATTTCCTCCCCACCCTTCTTTCTGAGCGCGTCTAGATTTTACAGAGCAGTGTGGAGACTGCTGGGTGCTTTGACTCCAGAGTGTTTGGGGACTGTTTCGCCCACGATGGGGGAAATTCCAGAGATGGGGTACCATGGTTCAGGGGTAAGGATCAGATGAAGACGGGCTCCCAGGCTTGGGGGCTACCAAAGTCTTTGCAAGGGTCCCCCAGGGTGTGGCCCTTCTCTTCCCCTCTGGCTCTGCCTCCAGATGCCCAAGCTGTGGCTGTGAAATCAGATCTCCCTGTGCCACTGTGTGTCACTAAAACACAAATAAAATTTAAAGATCAGATCTTCTTCCCTGGGTGAGGACTGGCTCGGATTTCACTCCCTTAGCCCTTCCAGCCAGGGACCCTGCACCTCACCTCTGGGCCGGTGTCTGCCACACCTCAGTCCCAGTGGCCACAACCTTCTTCCTCGAATCTTGTGAGTGTTGTTTGAAAGGAGCAAGGTTCGAAGTCGGCAGACGACCCCGGGACCCAGACACTGTGCACTACCAGTGCCCTGCACCCTTGGCACCCCCACACGTGAGCGAGGTCCAAGGGGTCCATGTCACCCTCCCCTTCCTCCGGCCACCGCAGAGGCTCTGCCAGCTACAACTCCTCTTCTCCCAGAAGACTGTTTAACTGGATTAATTTCCATTCTGTTTTCTCCGCAGAATTATTTCAGTGGAGACATTTCAGCACTCCAGGTTTTCTAACACTGGCATCCCAGAGACCGAAATATGAAATAACCCAGCACAGAACGGCCCCTCGCGGGACACCAGCATGCCAATTTTCTCCCCTTGTTCTGCTGACGGCGCATCATTCCCAGCTACCCATCTACCTCCAGGGAGCCGATAATGGATGTGTTCCAGCACCCACTCGGTTTCTGTATTTTCTTCTGGCTAAAATAATAATAGATCTAAAATAGGACTTTCCTTCTAAAACCGGCCCTTGGTTGGACGCTATCAGCTACTGCTCCATAAAAAGAAACTAGACACAGAAATAAAGTGAGTACGTGGATAGAATGGTGCACAGTTTAACGCACTGAGCCAAGAGCTGTGGCTCATAGGGCATCTATTGTTTGTAGTGCGCAGTGTGGCACGGTGGGGGTGACAAAGGGATACACAGGAAGGGGCCCTGTCCTCCAGGATCTCTCCTTGGAAGTTAACTTTTATAATGACAGAATCTATAGGTTTATCTTACAGCAAACACTGTTGCCCGTCACCTGTGCCAGTCTCAGGAAAACCACCAGTCCATGGCAGAGGATTTCTGCCTGACAAGAGGCTCATTCCGTTCCCGAAGTTCTACTAGCATGACTGCTCACTCACACAGGTGGGCGAGGCGAAGTATGCGCTCCTTCTAATCTACTAATTAGCAGCAAAGCTACTTTTCCCCCTCAAATAGCATTTTATCATAAAACATGTTAGAAATATCAATTTTCTTTTAAGGAGACAAAATTAAAGGCTTCAAATTTATATATATATATATTTTGCTTTTTGAGACAGAGTCTCGCTTTGTAGTTCAGGCTGGCCCTGAGCTCACTATGGAGCCCAGGCAAGCCGCCGCGAACTCAGCAATCCTCCTGTCTCTGCCTCCCCAGTGCTGGGATGACAGGCATGAGCCACCACGTCCGGCATTGTGGTATGCGGTGTTGATTGTTGGTGGGCGTGTCTCCACGCCCAGCATTATATGTGGTTACTGGGTATTGAACTCAGGACCTTGTGCTTGCGAGGCAGGTGCCGGAACCACTGAGCTAACCCTCCGGCCCCAAATTTATAATTTTTAAAATAAAGTCACTTTAACTGTAGGAGAGAACACATGGTGTCTTATGTATCATATTTACTCATTTCCCTTCCTAATTTTTCATTTATACCAAGTTCAGATTGTTTTCTTACCGATTCTTTAAAGAGACAGAGGGAGGGGAGACGGGAGAGAGGGATAGGATGTAAAAAGAATCACGATGTGTTATGTACATGTACCAGTCTCTCAGGATAAAGGTAATCATTATGTATTGTAAACATGTGCTATTAAACATAAAGTTTAAAAATAAAATAAAAACCATATACACCCAAAATAAAAACTTCCTGGGCTCTCAGCGCAGCCAGCATGTGTTCTGAGCTCATATGTTCTTCATTCTATTCATTTTATCTGGTGCAGTAACAGTTTACAAGGAATAAAGCATATTATATTAAAATCTTTCGTAAGTATTACACTCAAATGCACCCTTTTCCTTCCTGACGGAGCAGAGGTGCAATATGGTAAAACAGCAGTTTCTAGACTGAGAGTTGTCACCTGTGTCCTCTGAGGATGATGCCTTTATTCTAAGAAAAGAACAAAGAAGATGAAAGGGAGAACAGGGAACAGATAATTGACCACATTAATACACGGGAGCTCTACACAGCTGGTGTTTCTTACTAGCTGAAGTTGAATGATAAACACTTCGGATTACATAGTTTTCTGTGGAGATAAAGGCAAAAACAAACTACCAATTAAAATGAAATTCCCTTTGCCGGGCGTGGTGGCTCACGCCTGCCATCCCAGCACCCGGGAGGCAGAGACAGGAGGATTGCTGAGTTCGAGGCTTGCCTGGGCTGCATAGTGAGCTCAGAGCCAGCCTGAACTACAAAGCGAGACCCTGTCTCAAAAAAAAAAAAAAAAAAAAAAAAGAAATTCCCTTGAAGTTAACTTCAAGCAGGCAGTCATGAAGTGATGGGCTCTTTGACCCTGCCTGATGGGCAGGTGACAATTAAGCATGCTATCAGGGCAAGCATTATCTTGTCCTTTCCCCTCTTTTTTTTTTGAGATGGGGTCTCGCTTTGTAGTTCAGGCTGGCCCTGAGCTCACTATGTAGCCCAGGCAAGCCTTGAACTCTGCAATCTTCCTGCCTCTGCCTCCCAAGTGCTGGGATTACAGGCGTGAGCCACCACGCCCGGCACTGTGGTATGTGGTACTGATTGCTGGTGGGCGTGAGTCACCACGCCCAGCATTGTATGTGGTCACCGGTATAGAACTCAGGACCTTGCACTTACGAGGCAGGTGCCGGAACCACTGAGCTAAATCTCCGGCCCTCCCCTCATTTTCTTGCAACCCCAATCTTGTCATCCTCAGGTTCCTCCCAAAGCTGTGAGTAGCCAAGTGACTCTGATCAATATTAACGACCAGTTCAAACCCGTATTACAGCAAAACAATAACCATAACAAACCACTCTTCACTGACATCTGACGAGCCAACTTACCCAAGGCGATCGGCTCAACTGACATGTGTCATCAGCAAAGATCTCGGTTACCGGACCCACCAGAGGGGCCGCAAAGGAACTCCCTGAG
Source organism: Thryonomys swinderianus (assembly GCA_004025085.1). Taxonomy (NCBI): domain Eukaryota; kingdom Metazoa; phylum Chordata; class Mammalia; order Rodentia; family Thryonomyidae; genus Thryonomys; species Thryonomys swinderianus. The sequence goes on from PVIC010001005.1 coordinate 96,054, forward strand.
ACGGCTTTAATTAGGTATTTCACTTACAAATCAATTAATTAATTAGAGATAAGCACCTGAAACACATTACTCATGCGGTCTATTTAAAGCCTGGTCACAGTGCGACCAGATCATGTTATAGGGGATGTAACACCCAAGATGATTTACCAAACCTCTTGCCAAAACAGCTAGTGTTTATTCTAACCCTTGCCCGTACCCTTGGCATGTTTAGCGCAGCGGAGGTGCCAGGAAGATTCAGGGATAAACGATGAAAGCTGGAGCTACGGTTACTGTGTTTCTTCCACAACATCTGGTGTTTTCCAGATAAACGAAATGACCCAAGACAGCAGTTCTGCCAACTCTGCCTCGGTCTGATGTATCCGTCTTTTGCCAGCTACTGACTCCTCTCCACAGCACACCTGAAGCTGCCAGCTGGTTGAACAGCATCATAGACACACGGGCCAGGTGGACTTACCACATTCTCGAAAATAAGAAGATGATCACAAATTAAGTACTTTCTGTGAGAAGCAAATGAACAAAGAAAAATCTTTGAACTTCACACCAGACACCAGAGGTACCATGGGTGGCAGGCAGGATGATATATAGCACAGAGATGAATGTTTTGCCCTGAGTGGGCCTCATATCGGACTCTCTGACGTCTTAGAAGAAAGCGTTGAGCTGGCCACTCTGCAGGGAGTAACTCTCTTGCCAACATCAGAGCGGATCAACCGTGCAGTTCGGTTCTGAGACTTTCACCCTGGGCGCTTTGTAGGGTTTGCCTGAGGCAGCTCAGTAGTAAGGGAAGCAGACGGGCCTCAGTGCACACGAGAGGTCCGCCCTGGAGGTGGCGCTGGGGACCATGGGAAAGAGCCCCGGGCAGCCTTCCCTAGCAGGGCAGCTGTGGCAATAGCGGAAGGGGACAAGCCCTCCCTCCCAACTGAAGCCAGTGATTGCGAGCGTCATCAGGATTAGTCTGAATCACTGGAATGGTGGCTTGTGGGGTGAGGTAGGGAGCGAGAGGGTCCCGGTTGTGCCTGCTGTACAAGGGAATCTCCTTGCCGAGTACTGCATAGTGCAAAGAGTGCGTCAGTTCCCTGGCCTGGTGTGTGTATATGTGCGCATGTGCACGCGCGCGCATGTGTGTATGTGTGCATGTGTGTTGGAAAATCACTCAGGAAAAGCTAAAACAAAGATCTAAGTAAAACTATAGGATCTCACTATCACTGAGACGGTCAGAGATGACTATGCCCACTTTCCAGCGGTGGGGGACACAGAGGGACAGAGAAGGCAGAAGTGGCCAGCACTCCGGCTAGGTGGTCCCCACACGGGCGTTAGTGGCATTAATCTTTCGGTTCTTCTCTACGAATGTTTACCTGTTTCTTCCTCCTCTCACAGTAACAGCAAAGGCGCCTGCTTGTACGAGGTAGAGGGGAGCAGCAGAGCTCTGAGCCTGAGCTCTGAGCTACTGCCCCAGCGTGAGTCCCGGGCCTGCCACCTACCACCTCTCAGTGGAATCTGGGGCGCGTAACTCTACCTTGGTGCCTCCATTTCCTGGTCTGGAAAGTGGGGGTGACGGTAATAGCAGCAATGCCTCCTGGGATCTTGTGAAGATTAAGATAAGTTAAAACATGCAAAGCACCAACACTGGTGCCCGATACTGCTAGCTTTATTTCCTCATTTACTAAGACTTTACAAGAAAGTCTTTTCCTGCTCCATCCCTTTAGTCCCAACAAAAGCCCAGAGGGGAGGCTGTCGTATGACTGACTTTATAATAGAGGAGAGAAATCAAGCTCAGATAAGTACATTAAATTCTCAAGACTCCCCAGACAGTAGGTGGTGGTGCCAGGATTTAAACTCAGGCAACTGGTCACCCAGGCCACCTGTTGGTCTACACACACACACACACACACACACACACGCCATGTTATTCTTCTTGTTTGATATCCTTGTAGGTGATGAAGCCAACCAGCTGGGTGGGCAGCACCCACGGCCCTGACCCTGTCCCCAAGGCCCCGCCACATTCCTTCTCTGTCCCCAAGGGCACCCTCTAGGCAAATCCCCAATCCAGGAGCACAGTTCCCAGCCATATACTCCTCCGTTAAATAATGGCTCCAAACAGACCCGAGCAGTAGTGATGCACTTGAGAAGTTAAAAGCTACGGGCGAAAGGGAGGGCAAGTAGGTTGCTCTGGAAGCCGTGCCTGCGAATTCCATGTAGACAGGTGACCCATATTATGTCAGTTAAGTGCCATTTGGAGACAGATGGTCGTGGGCTTTCACAACACGGAACATTTTAGGGTAACGTGGATAGTGGATACGGATCAAGGTTTTCAGTGTGCACCAGGACCTTTCTTGTTAATTCAATTAATAGAAATGGGCACAGATTTTGCTGGAATCTTCCTGGGGCTGTGAGACAAAGTGGGGCACGGCCCTGGCATGTTTGGCCCATGGAGCCTAGGAGGGCAATGAGGGCCAGAAATACATGTCCAGTAGAGCCCTGGAGGCTTCCTCCCCAGCCCAGGCCTCTCCGTCCAGCCCAGGGTCCATATGTTCTTCTCTGCTTCCATACCTGCCCTTCTGAACATTTCCACATCATAAATTCTTTTTTTTTTTCAAACTGCTCCTTCCAGCAAAACGTGTAGTCATGACCTGGCTCCTTTCCCAGCCTGTGTCTTGCAAAGACTCCCTGTGGCCATGCTGACCTTTCTCAGTGACTCTAGTAGTCAACTCCTTCCTGCCTTAGGACCTTTGAGTGCATTTTATTAATTGTTTTCTGCCACAGTGCTTCAAGGAGCCCCTGTGCTAGCTAGTCTCAAACTCATCCTTTAGATCTTGATTTTCCTGACTCCCTGAAATATTGCTCACGTCCTAGACATAATTACAGTTCATAAATACCTAGCTGATTGTTGACTATCTCATTATCTCGCTGGACAGGAAGCTCTGTGATTGTGCCTAGTTTTACTCTTGATTATATATAGTATCTAAGACCTCCTCTAGGGCCTAGCCCTTGGCAGGTAGTCAATACTTACTGAGTGTTGAATACGTCCACAAGAAATGAATTCTGGTCTTTCAGAGTCCTGGTTTCCCCTACTACTATAAAATATTAACCTCACTGATGCTTTAGCGGCAGTTCAGATGCATTGCTCTTCTCAGACATTGTGTATATACTATTTATGAATCCTGAGACTAAGGTAGCTGTCAGAGCAGCAGCAGAATTTTCTGGAAGGAATGACGGGTGGCTGGCTGCTCGGTTGAAGTGTTCAGTGTTTTAAGACACTAAAGGGTATCTGTTATGCAGAAGTTGATAAGAAATACAGGACCAATCAGCTATTTAAGTATCAGTGCCTTTTTCCCAAGCTGTACAATCTTTATACAGAGCTTAATCTCACATTGTTTCCTGGTTTGCTCCAACCAGATATTTATAAAACCAGCAACTAAAATTAGTGTCGATTCACTCTGTCCTCAGGACACCAGTAATGATGAGGGGGAGGGATTAAATCCTAGAGGGGCCACTGTGATCAAAAGAGCCTGGAGCCCATTTGGTTATCATACATTCAAATTAAAAGTCCTGTGCTTTGTAAAAAACTTGGCTGTGACACGATTGGGTCAAATTAAATGCCATGGAAAGATCTGCCAGAGAGCAAAGGACAGGACAGAACACTAGAAAAAAGCTTTTACTTTTTTGTATGAGCGAGGCCTGATGAAGGCATAATGGACACCTTTCCTCTGTGGTTTGATTTTAACACCAAGAGCAGAGAGAGAGTCAGAGCTCTGCCTGATATAAAAATGCTTTCGCTGTTATTGTTGGTGTCTTTGTACTCAACAGCCCCATTTTCAGAGGTTTTGAATCCCACCATCAGCTCCTGTCCAAATAGCTCTTGGGGGTGTTCCTTAAAATGATTGGCACGAGTATGGTCCATATTTTATATCAATGGAAAAAAAAAATGTGTGCCAGAATCAGCTCCTGAGAAATCAGTGAGAAGTCAGAGAAGCAGCCCTGGAGGGAACGTCCCCGCCGTCACACTGCCGACCTGCGCTGCCCTGGCCATGGGGACCTGGCGGCGGTCGCCAGGCTGAATAAAATCCAGGAGCGGCTGCGCTGCGCTCCGGGCACAGGCACGGGGTGTGTGTGAAAGGTCCTCCCACAGGCGGCGAGCAAAATACGTTCCACACACCGAAGTTGTCTTTGCACAAATCCAGGTGCGAGGGGCCGTGACAGGTCAGATGCCAAGTCATCTGTAAACGCTTTACAATTAGCAGCTTTCTGGAACAACGCATGTTAAAGTTCATCTCCAATCAGCTAGTATACTGAGAATTGCAAAATTTTAGTGAAAAAGTAAAACAGTTATTCAAAACACTGGGAACCATTGTGCTAAAGAGAACATTTTCAAAGAGAAAAGCCGTTTCTCATCTTGCATTTGATACAGTCGTGTTCTAGGACAGTTTTCCCACCACGTGAAAGGGTTCCCTTTCTAACCTCTGGGACACCCGTTAGAGCAAATCGCGCCTTAGGCGTGAATTCGCTTTTGGAAAACACACATTTTCAACAGAAAAAGAAGAGTGGACTTATTATACCTCAATAAGGCCAGCACAGGAAATGTACCATGATGTAGGTATAAAAAACAGTATGAACGAGTAAAATAAAAAGGAAAGAGGAAAGAAAAGAGCAGAGACCTGGAAAGTCAGGTGGAAGACAAGGCTACAGTGGAAACTCTTCCCTCACATGGAAAGATCGGATTCTTACCACTTCCACAAAGTGAGGTGACAATGTCCCCCGAGTTTACTGCCTTAGACCAGTGAAGGCCGAGACTTTGGTCTCAGGTCTGTCCTAGCCGACGGCAGCCTGCCAAAGAGCTCCTTTCTGCCTCTGTGGGTGATCTAACTCTTGGTACGTTTGGTTCCACTTTTTTTTTTTTTTTTTTTTTTTTTTTGCTTTTGAGACAGGGTCTCGCTTTGTAGTTCAGGCTGGCCCTGAGCTCACTATGGTGCCCAGGCAAGCCGCCGCGAACTCAGCAATCCTCCTGTCTCTGCCTCCCGAGTGCTGGGATGACAGGCGTGAGGCACCACGTCCGGCATTGTGGTATGCGGTGTTGATGGCTGGTGGGCGTGAGGTCTCAACGCCCAGCATTGTGTGTGGTTATCGGGGATCGAACTCAGGACCTTGCGCTTGCGAAACAGGCACCGGAACCACTGAGCTAACCCTCCGGCCCTGGTTCCACCTTTTTGAACTGGCCTATGACTCACACTGAAAACAGAAGGGTAACTGAAATGGATCCAACATCCCTAAATTTATTTTTATTGTTCCTCTTTTTTCTATTTCTACTTCACTTTTTAACTGATACACGAAAGCATAAAATGGCATGTCATAATGAGATACTATATGATTTTTCCCACTTTTCATCTAAATATGTGTTCAGTAAAGTTCAGCAAACTAGGTAGGGAAAGTATTTAGGCTAAAAACTTCA
>PVIC010001006.1:0-101319 GCA_004025085.1 Thryonomys swinderianus
CTCACACAAACACACACACATCTGAGGACCTCAGTGCTTCAAACCACAGTTGCTTCTGTTAAACTTTCTGTTGAATTCTACGCTATTCACCATGACTTCTAAGGTCGTGAAGGGGCTGGTGTCTCTCTCCGTCTCTCCCAACCTCACCCTGTACCCGTCCCCTCCTCTCTCTGCCCCTGCGTCACTGCTAAATCTTTCCATTCACTAAGCTCCTGACTACTTTCCCGACTGAAACATTTTTCACTGGCCCTTCCGTCTTTCTTAAGTTCTCTTCCTTTCATTGTCTCTGGGCCCAAGTAATTAAGTCTAGCTTTTCTTGATGTAAAGTATGCAGGGACAACAGTTAATGCTTTCCCAGAATCTTTCTTAAATGGACTAGAAACATTAAATATATGACTTCAGGGGTTTAGACTCTCTAGGCCATGTTTGACTCGGAGTCTTTTTTTAATAAGTTAGCAACAGTACATTTCTGCTACGTACAACAAAAGATCCATAACTGATTTTTCAGATGGTGCCTGAGAATAAATTACTGATTAAGGACATTCAAATATTCATTGGGATTGACTGCTGGTCAGTCAGAAGAGGTCAGACTGCTTTCCACACTCTGATGGGGAAACTGGTAGCCGTGGTTTGGAATCATCAAGTACAGAATCAAATCCTTCCCTTCAGCCACCTGAGGTCTATTCTCTTTCACCATTGTGTTGAGATTCCTGCAAACCAATTCCAAGAACTGTTTTGGTGGAAATATTGAATTGCAATGCCAGTTGACCCATCTTTGGGAAACCTTTTATGTGTAAAGGTGGGGTACTGAGTGAGAAATGGCAGTGGGGTTGGGGGTATCCAAGGTAATGGAGGGACTTAAAGGAGGACCTTGGCTCCTGGCAGGTCTTAAGTTCACATGGCATCTCCATTGGTGGAGATCATGGGAGAGAGAGTTAGAGAGAGAGAGAGAGAGAGGAGAGAGAGAGGGAGCAAAACAGTGTCTGATGGGAGGGGGAGATGGAGTCTATCTCAAAAATGAGCTTGGTTTCAAGTACTGCATAGCCCAGGGAGTAGAACATAGACTCAGATTATGGAACAATGTTTTACACTTTAAAAGAGTCATTCACTCGCATTTATTACCTATTTGAAGGAAATATTATGGGACCTTTTTTTATTATAGTAGTCCAAACAGAACAGAGTGAAAATTTGGGCCTGATTATATGTATTGCTATTGCTGTAGATCCTGTTTGCATGTAGGATACACAGATACCTGCAGCAGCGTTATGAGCCACCTTGGCACACCTGTCAAGGAGAGAGAGGCAGAGGGGCCTGGAATGAAGGCTCCAGGCTCAGGATTTTCTGGAAAGTTCTGTCAAAACATACAAGATAGAAGGTGGAGCAGGACAATCTTGGAAAAATCCTTTCCTAAGTGGATGCAAAAAGTCTTTTATAAAGATAATACTCTGATCTTTTCCATGCTATAGGTGAAGGAGGAAATGAACTAGTTCAAAATTATCTCACTAGCTTCTTTAGGCTAAAAATTCTGGCCAGTAAGAAGCTATAATTTTGAGTTCTCAATTCAGTGACAATGGATACGACTGAACCTCGGTGATATAATCTGAGGTAACAAAGGGGCGTAGTCATCATGTAGATGGAACATGGTTCCATGTTCATTGATGAATTGACTTTATTAAAATAATGAATTGGAAGACCACTAGAACTTAGGGGCTCTCACATCCTAGTTTGTTATGTAGGCAAACAAAAACCCAGGGCAGAGGGAGCAATCAAAGGCCAGGAAAACCAAATGTCCCTTTAACAAAACAGAGATGGTCAGTTAAACTAAAATGTCTCCACTTTAACCAGTCAAATATTTTCTTTGTCATACTCTAAGAATACCTTATAAAAGTGCTTCCCTACCAAGAGTTTGGAGGAACCGTAGCTCCTTTTGGAGTATCATTGCCCAAACTGTGAATTGTTGCCTGCTCAAAGAACTCATTAAAATTTTAATTTTCCTAAATTTACTTTTTAAACAGTCCCATCCTGTTTTTGTGAAGTCCCACTTAGATCAAGGACAGGTCTTGTGTGCTTGGTGAATTTTCACACTTGCTGCCTGTGTCTACTCTCTGTTGAAAAGAGATTCTCAGGCCCAGGTCTGCTGATTGGCAGATTGTCTACGGTGAGTGACTCTGTGGATTTATCCTTGGGGACAATGGAAGCTGAGACACCTCTACTCTGCAGTTCTCACTAAAAGAGGCCCTTTATCCTCCTCTTTCAAGAACTTTAATCCCTTTTAATCTTATGTTTTCTCTCTTTTTTGTTCTCGTATGCATAGAATCAGATTCATTTTAGCTTGTGGTTTATAACACAGAAGCATTATTTGTCAATTTGTTATCATTTATTTATTCCAAAAAATATCAGAGACTTTTTGAAACATTTTCTCCTTTCATGATGATGTGCAAAACAGATCTTGACAATACTGCTTTCTGGGACCACTCATTTTTGAGTCCCCCTTCTGCCCCTCTTAGGCAGAAGCTCTCTTTCTCAATAAAGTTTTCCTACTCTTTAAAACACAAATGTGAGGACTGGAGATTTAGCTTAAGTGATACCACACCAACCTTGGATGCACAAGGGCCCAAGTTCAATCCCCGGTACTGAAAAAAGAAAAAAAAAAAGGAATATGTATTTCTTCTAATAAATGTATGTTAGTGTCTCTTCCTCATTTTAATTTGCATCATACACATTTACGGTCCGAGTAATTTTCCTTTCTGTTAGGAAAGAAATTTTCCAAGGACCTTCACACTCTGCTCTACTTACCTTTTAGCTTGTCAGAGCTTTCTGGCTCAGCAGACAAGTCATGGTATCTGCGATCTCCCACACGGGGTCCTCTTTCACTGCTTCCCTTTTACACCTTTGCGAAGAGCAGCTTTCAACCCCTCCTCTAGGGGCGCTTCAAGGGCGCTGTGCCCGGCTGTACAGGGCCCCCGGTGTCTCACCCTCACCGGCCGATGCCCCACGCAGGCCATCACCGGAAGCTTCCATGAATGACTCTGTGCTCGGCTGCCGCATGGTTTCCCAGACCTGGAGGTCTCGGCATGGTGACCAGACAAGGCTGAATAGTGTTGGAGAGCTGGACACCACGGCTTACCACAGACAGGACACCACAGGTCATAGAAGTCTCAAGATCTACCCATAGGATCATGTGTGGACATAGCTCACAACACGTGACTTGCATGTAACAGATTTAGGGCAAAAATCTCAGTTGTCAGAGGACTTTTCTGTATAGACTTGAACCAATTCTCATTTTTTTATGTCTCAGAAAACATATCTCTTTTTTATTCCACATTCAGATTTCCCCCTCACTGTATCTTTCTCTCTTTCTCTACACACACACACACATACACACACACACACACACACACACAGATCTGCTAAACAGAGAAGCTGTGGTTTTCACCCCCAACACCTCTTTCCACAGCACCAGCTGCTACAAATATTCTTGCCTGGCTCTCTGATCTCCACCAAGCTCTGTGTCACTAGCAGAACAGAAGTAGAAGCTGCTGTCTTCAGGATGAGAACTGGTCACGGTCAGAGTTGAAGAGGTTACGTCTGGGTGGCTGATGGGAAATTTGTCCTCAGTAAAACCCTCTTCATATGAGGCTCTGGAGCCTGTGTTAGAAGTCGCCATCAGCATGAAGCTCTGCTCTGGGAACTGACGATACCAAAACACAGTGGTGGCTTGCAAGTCCACAAAGCGACATTCAATCTTCACAGAGGACCCGCTCTTACAGATGGCCCTGCGTGGGTCCTGAAGGACAAGAGCCCCGAGCCCAGAACCTGCTGAAACAGAGGACAGAGGGACAAAACAGCCAGCAGGAGCACAGTCAGACATGAGCTGAGTCAGACAGAACCCGAGAAAACCTAACATATCTGTCACCCTTCGTCCAGCTCCTGGACAATCCTTCCTGTGCTTTTCCTTTGGACAGTCATCTTCTCAGACTCCCGGGACTGTAAACCCCCCTCCCCTCCACTGGTACCTCACCCTTTGCACTTTAGACACTAGCTGCTCCTGCTTACTCCAAGTAGCACAGACGCCCCACAAGGCCTGCTGCTACTCGACTCTTTTCAACACACAAACAGACACACACTCGCACCCCTCATTCCCCCAGCTGAAGGCCCCTACTTGGTCCCAGGAGCAACAGAAGCACCAGCATGTTCAGGGTTGTCCTCACACCGCCTTCTCTGAGGCAAGGTCACAGCATGCTGTATTCTGTCCCCTCCCTCGGGAGGTGCAGGACTATTCTCGTAGTCCCAGGTCTTCGAATCTGCCCTCTAGTGGTGGCCCCTGTCAACCATGACAGTTCCATCCTCCCTATCAAAGACACGTACCATGATCAAGGTGACTTCCCAGTGTAAGTTGTGGATGTATGAAGACACGAGACTGAGTCTATTGAGATGATTTTAGTGAGATTCTCATGAAGAAAAAGATTTCTGAGCAATATACCTCATAATCCATTCTAAGCTTTCTTTGTCATATCTTCAACATCATCATGCCAAGGCAATCACAGTTAACTATCAATAGGACTACAGGTTGGCAGTGCCATATTCACCAGCAGTGCCCAGGCTGGAGGGTCAACACTTCCTCATAATCATGGAAACACTTTCCCTATCTTCTCAGTGAAGTAGTTACTACATAAGACCCAATTTGACATAAAAACAGCCATTTTGTTAAAAACCTCCACTTGTGTCCTGTAACCTCCCTGTGAACCCAGAATTTGTCTTCTTGGGAACTGTCCACCCAACCAATGCACACAGCCTCAGATTGTATATTTTTAAAACGTACTGTTCTATAGTAACCAGTGGTCTGATCCCTGCTATTGGCTTCTGTAATGACTCGCTTCTGCACTTTAACAATAGAATAATCTAATCACTTCTGGATAGAAACCTCTCAGTAACAGGTGGGGGATAGTAGATTTTGCCTTTAAATACTGTGTGTTAGTCTAAGTGGGCACCTTCTTCCGGATGGAAGGATGACCCTCAGCTGAGTAATAAAGCTCTTGGTTGAACTTTAAGATCATGTCATGTCCTGAGAATTGTCTTGGTGGGACTTGGACAAAACAATTACGTGGCTGTCTCTTGTCAATTATCCCATATATTGATAAGCTTGATTAAAATTTTTCTATAAATATTTATCTCTTTGTCTTATGTATCTTTGTGTGAGAGGTTTGGACAATGGGTTTCTTAAAGTCATATGACTTTAAGAGAGTTCATACTAATTATCGATCAATGGAGATAGGTTCTAGGAGGTTTAAGGAAGTTCATTATAACTAGAACATCGTGGGCTTGTTGATTTAATGAATCAGTCTTGAAAATATACAGCAGTTAGAAGAACCTCACCAGGTTTTCTCCATACATATTCTTCTTTTCCCACCACCCTCCTGGCTGTAAGGGGACTTAATGTTTGCTGCTGCTTTTCTGGAGTGGCTAGCTTACAAAATGGGGATTAAAACCTGATTGTTCAAGTTGTAGAAGGATCCTTGCCACCACCAGATGCTGTCCAGAGGGTGCCCAGGAGGGTGGGCACAGTGAGCCGGAGAACTTCCCTGGCTCCCCACTCAGGCCCTCTCCACGGTCCCTCTAAGGCGCGGAGGGATAATGTACCCAACTCAACACCAGCTCAACTCAAAGCTCCTGCTCAGCCCCTGGATGAGCTTCTTAGAATGTCTTTCTAACTATATATTAGGATGTTTACTTAGCTAACTTCTCCCCAGATTGTGTCAAGTCCCTTTGTTCTGGGTCTCAGGCTATATACCTCCTCCCCGCTCCACAGTCAGTCTCATATTCTTGCTCTCACCTCTTCCCCCCTCTCCCTCTCTCTCTCTTTCTCTCTCTCTCTCTTTCTTCAACCAGAGAAGCTGTGGTTTTAACCCCCACATCTCCTTCCACAGAACAGGCTGCTGCAAACGTTCTTGCCTGGCTCTCTGATTTCCACCAAACGCTGTGTCACTAGCACCACAGAAGTAGAAGCTGCTGTCCTCTGGAAGTGTGTTCGTCACCGTCAGAGTTGTAAAAGTTAGGTTCGGTTGGCTGATGGGAAACTTGTCTCTTTCAAAACCCGGTTCATAGGTGACTCCGGAGCCCTCGTTAGAAATTGCCATCCGCGTTAGGCCCTGTTTCGGGAACTGACGGTACCAAACCACTGTGGTGGCCTGAAAGTCCACACAGCGACACTCAATCTTCACAGAAGATCCGCTCTTACAGATGGCTCTGCTTGGCAGCTGAGAGACAAGAGCACAGAGCCCAAAGCCTGTGGAAACAGAAGACAGAGGGATAAAAGAAGCCAGCAGGAGCAAGTCAGTCAGAGCCAGGACCAGACAGAACCTCATAAAACTCACTTTCCCTCACCTTTCCCTCAGCTCCTGAAAATCCAGCTTCCCCGCTTTCGTGTCATCCTCTCATCCTCTCCAGCCCCGTAATCCTCACTTCCGGTGACTAGAGACTCCCAGCCTTAGACACCCCACTGCTCCCTCTCACTCTGACAGAATAAACAACCCACAACGGCTGACCCACTTCACTCACCTTGATGTACAAGCACAGGTACACACACACACACACACGCGCACACACACATGCACGTGCATACACACACAGGCACACACACAAGCCTGTAATAAGACACATACTTGGCCCCAGAAACAACAGAAGCACCAGCATCTTCAGTGTTAGCTTCACACCACCTTCTGGGGACAGATTACAGACCAAGCTCTCCCTGCCCCATTCTTCATGACTGACCTCATCATCCTGGTCGTGCTCTAATCTGCCCCCTGCTGGTAGATTTACCAGTGACGCAATCTCCGCCCATCTCCCGACCAAAACACATTGCTTGAGGAGGCCTCAGAAACGGCCCAGTGCAAGCTCAAATGTATAGAGAGGATACCCTGTGGCATCCAGTCGTGGCAGAAAGAGCAAGAGAAGTGGGTATGTGTGAAAGAGCAGAGTGACAAAAGGGAGTGGACACTTTATAATGACCAACTCTCTTGATAATCCACTCTGTGGAAACGACACTAATTCTAACACGTCCATTGCCTCTTAAAACTAATATGTTGTCAATTAAGCTATACCCTGGGTTTCTTTGGGGGTCATATCAAATCATAGTGTGTGCTCAACAAACATCACATTTCTAGATTACAGTTCTGTGCACAAAATGTATTGCCCTTCAAAACCTCCTAAAGGATCATGTATCAATATTTACAGTATTTCACTGTCTTGTCTTTTCCTCCATACAACGCGGTGGCTGTTGTGGAAGTTATTATGAGACGTTCACAGAGCTCTTTCTAGTATTAGCTTTACTCTGACAAAGCACATGGCTCAAGTAGAACTTCCGAAGTTTATTGAAATCCATTTGATTTGATTTATAAATTCTTCACCTGAAAAGACAGAGTTATTTGCCTCTTGTACACCTGCCCAAGAGAACGAGATTGCGCATTTCTTTTTTCCTCGCTTTAACTTTATTTTTCACTGAACAGATGATCTAACCCCCTCCCTCCCACCCCACCCCCCGAGAAGGGTTTACACAGTACGTAGGTAGCCCTCCGGGGCTGCCCTTCCCACTGCTGCAGAAGCCGAGATGTCATCTGGCACAGGGGGTGACTCATTTCCCTTTAGAATACAACTTCTTTCTTCAGTTCTCTCTGACTGAGAGATTTCTGTCCTGGTTTTTGAACTTCTGGAGATAGGAGGAGGCTTATTTGCCTGTGTTTTGGCTCTGTCTGGAATTACATTTTGTACTAACCTTTTTTTTTTTTTTTTGAGGGAGGCAGAGATATGGAAGTTTGCTCCACTCAGTAGATTTCCCTTTCTCTCTTTTGTGTGCGTGTGTGTGTGTGTGTGTGTGTGTATTTTATTGGGGCATCTACTTGCCTGACATCCTTATCACTCTAGCAAAAACAGGGTACCTTAATAAGTCTTGCTTAAATTTTCATGGTAGGAGTGATCTGAGTCCTTTTAAATTATGATTCTCTTTTGTTTTGCAAGATTCTGTTTCCGTTTTCCTCTGTACTCAATAGCAAGAGGATCTCTTCCTCTTTGGCTGTGGTTTTCTACGTTCCCTAGAAGCAGTAGTTTGGGATTATGACTCCTTTAAAACGCACACCTGGTGGCTGGGCCTCTGAAATGCTCTCCTTGCCGTCCGTCCAGGCGGGACTCAGGGTTCGGTTTTTGTCTGGTACAGAATCATCTCCAGGCTCAGGTACCCAGGGTGCACTCTTCTTCTGCCCTCCTGGCTGATTCGTTTCCCGTCCTAGGTGGGTCAGGCAGAGCAGGACCACCTGAAATAACTTCAGAAAACCACAAGTCAAACTGACGAGCATCCCGCATGTCCACTCCTTGCTGGGTCAGAACCCCTCACAGTATGAAATGTTTGAAATGACTTTGTCCTGGTTGCCTTTGGTATTCAGAAACTACCTCATACAAAGCAAATAATGATAAATCCTTCCTTTCTAGGTGCTGAATATTTGAACAGTGAGGATACAAACAATACCCACTGGTACCCCAGTAGGTGGCATATACCCCAGCGCTTGGGAGGCTGAGTCAAGAGGGTCACTAGGATTTCCAGAAGACCCTAGACCACGTATTGAGCTCAAGGCCAGCTTGATTGAACTCCAGAGAGAGATTTGTCTCAACACTCTCCCCCCAAAAAACTCCCACCGAGAGAGTAGATGTCAACATAGCACACTCGAGCAGGACAGTGTCTGTATCTGTAGACCAGATTACTTTCCTAAATTTCAAACAAATTTATTATGTACCCGCCATCTCAGAGATTCTGTCATTTCATAGACTCGGCCTCCATCCTGGCCTCCATCCGCCCCTCTCTAAGGCACTGGGCAAAGTCCAAACTGAGGACTATGTCAGAAAGCGTGCCAGGCGGCATGGTGGGATGAAAACACAGCAAGTTCACCCAGGTGATCCTGGGTGTAAATACAGTCCCCGTCACCCGCTTGTCCTTCTTCCCTGCCTTCCTTCCCTTGATCAAGAAAAATAATAACTCCTGGAATTATATTTTGTGATGGTGAAAATTAAGAACAGGCGTGCCCTCTGTGAGATTTAATTAAATTACACGTGTAAAGCACGAAATAGAATGCAGTGTAGGGAGCAGAGCCTAAGAGAGCCCTGCCATCAGTACATGTTTAATCTCACGAAAAAGGCCCCAGTTTTAGACACAGCCTTCCATTTTTCCCGTGTCCGCGTTCCCGAGCACAGAGTAGGACGCTCCATGACATTTACAGGCCTTCTTAGCTTCTGTCCCCCATCTGGAAAGTGTCTCGCAGCGTACGTGGGTGACAGGCGCTCGTGTCTCCCTTCTGCAGCTACTGTTGCTCCTGGGCAGGGCCCGGGGACGTTTGTGCACTGCCAGGATGTGACTCTGCATTGATGTGGATTTGGAGCCAGCGCAGAAATACACTGCTGAGTCTCCCGGCTCTGCGGCCTGGATCTTTAGGACCTTGGGTCCTTCCTTGGGAAATTCAGTAAGAAACCGATTGTTTGGGATTCCTGAGTCATCTAGGACATTTTCCTCCCGTCGGTAAACAAGGAATTTCAGCCCTTCCTCCGGGAGCTTCTGATACCAATAAACATACAAATGTCCTCCCTCCAGTCTGCAGTCCATCTTGACTTCCTGGCCTCTTCTCTTGACCAGGTGTCTTGGATCCTGGGTGACAGCAGCCCTCGCAAGACCTGCAGGGAGAGCAGGCTGCATGAGAGGAGTTCAGTGCCACCGGAACCGGGGCCTTATGATCAGCAGCCCCCAGACAGGTCAGCTGTCTTTAAAGTGACTCTCCGGCATCCCCCTAAAACTTCCTATGAATTTAACTTTTACCATGTAAAACAATTACTTATTTGCGCAAGTGTCATAACCTTTAGGAAATCTTCAGGCAACTCGAAGGCTCAGAGGTTATAGTTTCTGAGGCTGCTTTAGAGGCAGAGACA
Source organism: Thryonomys swinderianus (assembly GCA_004025085.1). NCBI lineage: Eukaryota > Metazoa > Chordata > Mammalia > Rodentia > Thryonomyidae > Thryonomys > Thryonomys swinderianus. Next base: position 9,964 of record PVIC010001006.1, read on the forward strand.
AAGCTCACTGATGCTAGTTCATTAGCTCAGAACTCACCTGCCCCCAGGAGCCACGTAGCCACACAGCAGAGGAATCTGGTGCCCATGACAGCCTGGACCTGAATGTGACCTCGTAGGCTGGACCAGGCGGAACACTTTCTGTAGCAGGTCACCGGCTGGACCTCACAGCTACTGCTTGTGAGGCGGGTCTTCCTGTGAGATCATCAGTTCCAGTGGCTCCTATCGTTTCGAGAATTATTTTTATGCACCAGTGGAAAATAGTGGCGTTTTATCCTTCGTTGTGCTCACAACCTGGCTGAGTGTGTGTAGCGGGTAGAGTGTAGTGTAGGGGGTGTTTGAAGATAACACCATCATTATTACTGGGTTTCTGAGATGTAGCTGAACATTAATTTTTACCACTCTTCACTTTCTGTTGCCTTTTGTTTCTTTACCTTCCTTTCCCAGCTCCAATCACTTGTCCGTATTCTGGCTGTTGTACTGACCAGAGGTGCTACCTAGATGCACATATTAAGAGACAGGAAAATTTAGACCAACACCCTGGAGAGAAAACTGAAACAAGAAATGGTTTCTGTTTTTGCTGTTTCCCTCTTTATTCTTCAATCTCAGCTAAACTATGATTGCGATGATTTTAATGAATTTTATCTTAAGTTTTGTAGTTCACTTTTTATGTTTCATCATTGCACTTAAGTTTTTGACATGAACAGTAAAAAGAACAAACATCAGAAAAATAATAAATTCTCCTTCTGACATTTTGGCCTCTTATTCTTATGCAAAACTATATTATTCTCTTTAACAATGTTTCCTGGTGTCTGAGAGATCTTCCTTCCTTCTACTCTCCTGTTCTTCTTTAGCCTTGTGACAATATCACTTGCTGTCTATCTGTGAACAGCAAAGCTACCTCCCTTATTGTCTGAGTGTTCCAGCTACCTGCACTCATGTAAGAAATAAACACTGCAGCTCTGGGCTATTCCTAGTGGTTGGTGTAGAGCTGGTCTTTGCATTTAGAGCTCTCCCTGGGATTTGTAACCGCAGCACAGAGCATCTGCTTCACACACACCAAGGTCATGAAGATTTATACCTATGTTTTCTTCCAAGAGTTTCATAGCTTCAACTTTTAGAGTTAGGGCTTTGATCTACTTTGAGTTAATTTTTGTGTGTGGTGTTAAGTGAGCACACAATTTTGCTATTTTGCACAAAGGTATCCAGCTTTTCCAGCACTTTGTTACAAAGACTATTTTTGCCCATTAGAGGAATTTGACACTCCACTAAAATCAATGACCATAAATTTATGAATTTGTTTGAAGGTTTTCAATTCTCTTGTACCTAGATGTTCCTCCAAAGCTGCATGCAGCCATATGTGGGCCTTTCAGAGGTAGCTGAACCCAGTGTGCGTAATGCTGGAATAAATGGTGCAATGCTGGGACTAAGGATTCCCCATCTTGTGTGTGAGTGCTACCCACCCTAAGAACAGTTATCTGGGAGAGAACAGAGGGGACAGGAAGAGGGCTACAGTTGCTAATTGCTGCTTCACTGCTTGCTACCTCCTGCCTAGCCTTCTTTGCCATGGATTGTTTCTCCTCTGGGATACCCCTCTGCAAGGCTATCCTGCCGTTTATGGGTAGCCAAGCCAATTAAGGACTAAAGCCTCTACAAATTCAGAGCTAAAGTAAACCTTTTTTCCTTTATCTGTAGGTGTCAGGTGTTTTGCCTCAGCAATGAACAAAGTAGTTCAGACTTTCTTCCATTGATCTGTCTTATTCCAGTACCACATAGGCTTGATTATTGTAGCTTCATAGGTAGTTGTGACATCTCACAATATGTTCATACTTTTCTTCTTTTTAAGATTGTTTTGGCTAAACTCAGTCTCTAGGACTTTCATGTGAATATCAATATTAGTTTGTCAATTTCTGGGAGAAAATGATACATGGAGTTTTAGAACTGTGTTAGCATTTAGCTGAATTTGTTTAGAGAATACCACCATCTAAACAATATTGAATCTTGGAATCTGAGATCCCTGGCATTTGCCACAATGTACACAAGGCTAGAAGACTTTATACTAAGTGAAATCAGCTACAAACAAAAGTAAAAATAGGACATGATCTTAATTATATTTAGAAAATTTAAAAATAATGTCAAACGGGCCAGAGATTTAGCTCAGTGGTTCCGGTGCCTGTCTCGCAAGTGCAAGTCCCTGAGTTCAATCCCAGTAACCACATACAATGCTGGGCATGGTGGCTCACGCCCACCAGCAATCAATACCACATACCACAGTGCCAGGCATGGTGGCTCACGCCTGTAATCCCAGCACTCGGGAGGCAGAGGCAGGAGGATTGCTGAGTTCAAGGCTTGCCTGGCCTACATAGTGAGCTGAGGGCCAGCCTGAATTACAAAGCGAGACCCTGTCTCAAAAAAAAGAATAATGTCAAACATATAAAGATAAAAACAAAGTAGGGTTACCAAGGACAGATGGGTAATGGGAAGACGTGGGTCAGAGAATACAAAGTAGTAGATATGCAGAGTGAACAAGTGTTAAGACTCAGTATACAACTACAGGTAACAACATATGTATTTCTAATGTTTGCTTAATGAATAAAGTTAGCTGTTATCGTCACACAGAAAACAGGTAATTATTAGATGAGAGATATGAGAACCTTCTTCACTATAGTAATCATCTGACCATCTAAAAGTAGCCCCAAACATTATGCTGTGTACCTGAAATGTAATCAGTAAAATTTATTTAAAATAATTCAAAAATAAAGTGAAATAGTTGAGGAAGAGAATAGATTAGACTGCTTTGTCAATCTGATGCTGCCATCTGCTGGGAGGGACTGGAGACAGGAGGCTGGTGTGTGCCTCTGTAGATGTCATGTGTGTGTGTGTGTGTGTTTGTGTGTGTGTGTGTGTCTGTGTCTATGTGTGTGTAAACCCTGGATTGTGAGGCAGAACAGTGTGTGAGCCCACTGGCCATAGAAAGGGGAGCAAGGAGTTTCTTGTGATTGTAAGGATAAATATGTGAGTATCTTTAATGTAGCTCAATGTCAAAAGGACCTGAGCTGGATGTGTCTCCTCTGTTGAGGTCTTGTTTATCTCTGTTTGCTAGGCCTGTTGGTCATATTGATAGTCTCAGAATTTCAGGGTCATTCACTCTCTTTCATCTCCTTCACTTCTAAAATCAGATAAATGTCAAAATTGTACCCATTCTATTCTTCCCTTTCAACATTTCTATGACTTTGATGTTTAAGTTTTCTGTTTAGACTGTTTTTTTCCTTCTTTTCTATATTTAAGTAACACAATTTAATATTATCCCTATTTATTTCTCTTTTATCATTATAATAAGATTTGTTACAATTTGAGTTATCTGGGTCTTTAAAAATAATTTGAACATTAGATATTTTACCATTGAGAATACATTAATCTGTTCTCTTCTTTCAATTCCATGGAAGCCAATTAGTGAATTTTCACATTCACTTGAGGTTGTGATCAGAGGTTGTCACAAAATTAGCATGCATTTGCTGATTTGAGTTTAATCTGTTAAAGTGATGAACTAGCCTTTAGTCTTTGTCATATTTTTCCAGACTTCCTTCTCAAAACTCTTTTCCCATGGGCTCTGTAACCAGCAAATGTATTTATTATCACTCAACTCTTCAAATATAATGGTCATCTACTGGATATCCTAACCCTTCATTAGGGAAATACTTTCCTTGAACTCTTTGATCATAGGTAAGAGGAACAGGCTCCCAATTGCCATGTTGATCTAAATAACCCAACCCCTTTAGCTAGTGTGAAATTTTAGTAGAGTATATTCTTGGGTAAAGCAGAGATATCTAGCATGACAGACAGTCAGGTTGGTTCTTGATATGGCTGGAGGGTGAAATCTGAACCTACAATCCTCTAACCATTGTGAGACCTAAAAAACGGAAAAGATGATTTATGACAAGAAAGAACAGTGAGGCCCATGAAATGGAAAAGGGGATGAGTTGTCAAATCGGTCATGTCCCAGTTCTAAAACTTCACTCTGCTTTCCTCCTCAGAAATTCTTGTTCTTGCTTGGGTTTCTCTGGGGCATGCGTTTGGCCTTACAAGACGTTCCGTTTTGGCTTGAGCTAGTTCTAGTTAGTTTCTGTTATTTCTCACGTCTAATCTGCCACCTGCTTCCTGAGCTGGTTCTGTGGGAATTTGTGTACTAACATCAGCTGATATTTCACACTGTGGACTTAACTGCTGGCACAAAGATACACAGCTGAATCTTGCAGCTCTGTAGGCTCAATCTGAAGTCTACAGCGTGAATTTTCAGGGCACTCAGCTAAAAATCTCTTCTCAGGCATCCCTGTTTTGTCAAAGACTTTGTTATTCTGGAAGGAAATCAAGAACTTGAAGTCTTTTGCTGGGATCTGTTGATACCAGAAAACATAGTTGTGTCCTTTTTTGGGGACACAATACATTTTTACTTCCTGTCCTATTGCTTTGACCAGATGCCCTGGAGTCTGGTCAACGTCTTCTTCAAGAGATCCTGAAAGGAAAGTAGACAGAAGTTAGAGGCTGAGCCCTGGAGGAGGTCTGACAAGATGAAGGGAGGCTTAGATCACGGGCTGATAAGTTTGGAACAGGAACTTGCCTGCAACCAGGAGACCCAGCAGCGTGAAGCAGGTGCGTACTGAGTACATGGTGGAGTCAGAGAAGAGCAGAGATGAGTGGTTTTCTCCGAGTCTGCTCTTCACCCTCATTGTTGCTTTTTCTATGACGTGATCATCGCATAAACTTCAACAGTCTTTGGTTTCCTTCTCTTGTACAGGTCACAAAGTTAAGAGTCTGTGAAACAATAATAGTCAACCCCTAGGAAAGAATCAGCACAGGACTGTGGTTCTGCTAAAGCGAGTATACCGGGGCAAGGTCTATACACAGGGAGTGGAGAAATAAGAATGGGACAAGTTTAGAATTGAAGAGACAGAGATTAAAGATCATAGGTAGCCAGGGTGGCTCCAGAGCCATAGGGAAGACTCTAGAGGGAAGAAGTTACTCAGGGAGCTCCGGGTCCCTTCACAAGGATCCCGTGTCTCACTCACACATTCACTTCTGCGTAGGATGAAGCCTTATGGGAACTGGGAAGGACCAGCATCCTCAGAAAGCTCATGGTTTAGAACAGGGATAAAACCAGGCTGGAGCAGGAACAGGCAACCCCACCCTGGGCCTAGAGACCGCTTTCTGTAAGCAGTTTTGGGGGTAGAGAAGGGTTTCTAGACAGCAACCTCAGGAGCCATGAATATTCTCTTCCCAGAGAAAACACGGACAAATGTAGCCTAGGGCTATGGCAGTGTCTCCCTGTCACCATTAGCACCCTCGCCACTGAGCAACCTACAGAGTAGAGCAAAACGCGTTTTTGATTCCCCACTTTTATTTCAACCTGGGGTGCTTCTTATTTTAACCTAGATGTGGGCCCATGATTAAAGCCAATAATCAGAAAAGCAAGGTGGGCAAGAGGGGCTGCTGTACTTTTCTGAGGGCAACACACACTCCCAGTCTCAGAGACACAGACATAGGGCCCTGTGTAAACGCCAGAAATCTCTCCAGTCAAAACGCTGTCATCTATACATTGTGAATTATCCTTGGACTCATATAATTCTGTTTTTTTTTTTTTTTTTGAGACAGGGTCTCACTTTGTAGTTCAGGCTGGCCCTGAGCTCACTATGGAGCCCAGTCAAGCCTTGAACTCAGCAATCCTCCTGCCTCTGCCTCCCAAGTGCTGGGGTGACAGGCGCAAGCCACCACGCTAGGCACTGTGGTGAGTGGTACTGATTGTTGGTGGGTGTGAGTCACCACGCCTGGTATGGTTGTATGTGGTTGCCAGGGATTGAAGCAGGGACCTTGTGCTTGCTAGGCAGGTGTCAGAATCACTGAGCTAAATCTCCACCCCAAATAATTTTTATTACTTACCCACCTTGTGTTCTTCAGGGGAGGGAGCAAAGGAGAAGGGCTCCTGTGAGCTGAGAATGGACAGGATGGGGTTGGCACAGTGTGTAGCTCAGCTCCATGTCTTTGCTCCTGGCACAAAGGTAAGCGCCAGTGTCCTCTCGCTTTCAGGGGGCCTTTGGGGTGGATATGTCCCTTCAAGTTCACTCAGGTGAGAATCGACTGTCGCCTAGCCCTGACTCTGTGTCTATTTTTTTTTTTCAGTACCAGGGATCGAACTTGGGCCCTTGTGCATCTAAGGTTGGCATGGTACCACTTGAGCTAAATCCCCAGCCCCTTCTTGTGTATCTTACAAACTACATCTGATGCCCCATTTCTTTTTCCATGACACATCAGTGTCAAAAAGCAGTGTCAAGTCCAGAAATCAGGTCAAGCCCAAGAGTCGCATGGTCCTTCTCTATGGCCCTGTGGCTATGGACCTGAGTGGTCCTGGCCACTCTGTATTTTGTAGGAGGTGACAAAAAATAAGATGCATGACAAGAACAAACCAAGAGAGGGTGATACAGAAATGGTTCAAATTCTGAGGACCTGTGCGATCCCAGGACACAGAAGGTCACAAAGCCAAAAGTCCTGGGATTCACACAGAGAATTTTTCAAGTCAGGGAGCTCGTATGAGGGGCAAAAATAAAGCAACTCTGTGACTCTTGGCCCTGAAAGATGAGGCCTTCAGAGACATCAGCATATTACCCCGTGTCCACCTCTTCAATAACTGCCTCAGGAGAAATGAGATTGTAGAAGAGAGAGCAAATTCTACAAAGAAGTTCTTCTTGGGGAAGGTGACAGAACATAATGCTGTCGATGGAATCTACCTGCTCATGCATGTGAACTGGGATCAGTGTCCTATATCTTGATCCTGATGTCTGGATCCCTCCCCATCCTACCTGGTCCTGTGTATCATGTCCTGAAAGACTATGGAGCTTTTCAACTAATGAGGGTACTGTTCCTTTACTTTCTTTTTTATTATTAATTTTTCTCTTTACTGGTACATTGTGTACACACATCATGATCACACTCAATATCGGATATTTGTACCAGTATGTGACACAATTTAATTTTCATTTTTTTTCCACTCTCCTGGCCACCCACAACCCCCACCCTCTTTTTATACATAGTGAATTCCTCTTTCTCTCTCTCTAGATTACCTGTATGTTGTTGTTTGTGTTTTAAGTTTTGATAATGAGTTTTCAATTTTAAAAGGAAAAATGAATAAATTAAAAGAGGCTAATCATTTTTCTGCTCTTCCTATATTTCTTGTCTCGCTCGATAACTGGTAGTATATCATATAATTTTCTCCTTCCTCACACAAACATACCGAAACGCTTATGAGTTTCAATTGGAACTTCTATTACTGTTCATAATAATCTCTTTCAGTGCATTAATTTTCAATTGTTTTCTCCTTGATAGTTTAGCTTTTATTTTCTTTTAGACAGAGTCTTGCTATGTAGCCCAGCCTGGCCATCCACTCAGAGTGACTCTCCTGCCTCAGCCTCCAGAGTCCTGGAGTTCCAGGGGTGCGCCAGCCTGTGTGGGGATAGTTTATCTTGATCATCCTGACGAGTGGGTAAATAAATACTGCTATTTTTCTTCCTTCTATTTTCTTTGTGTAAAAGAAGTAAAACACACATATAAATAAGATCGTAACATTCTTGGTGTATAATTTTTCATCTTTCGGGAACTGTCACAAGTTTAACAATGGTTGATGGATGCAACCGACAGCCTCATTCAAAAACAGCAAGTTCTTTATCAGAAGTATATAATTTCCTGTGCACAGCCGGCTTCACAGCCCTCAAGACATGCTCTCCCACCATCACACTGCCTGAGCAAAGGAAAGGACACTCGAAGCTCACCGTGCCATGCCACCGAAGGGGAGAGTTACGCAATCTGAAAGCACGAACGAGAATATTGTCATTTTCTTAGGCCACGGAGTCGAGGAGGGTGAGGCGGGGTCACGCCGGGGAGGGGCTCGCGGTGCGGTTCCCAGCACGCGCCGGCGGGAGTCCTGACGGGACGGGAGCGCCGGCCCAGCGAGCCAGAGAAGGGGGACGACAGCGAGCGTCGGGGGCGCTGAGCCGGGGGCTGCTCAAGTCCCGGCTGAGAGCGTGGGAGCGGAACGGATGCCGAGAACGAGCGGAGGGAGCGATCGGTGGGAGCGAACAAGGGCAGGAGCTGAGGACCGAGCGCCGCCTGGGCACGGAGCATCCAGGACGCTGGCGGACGGAGTTAAGGCAGAAGAGGCACGGCATGGTGGGGAAGCTGTCACCGGAAGCAAAGCGGGGAGGTGACTGACTCTCCTCTGTCCCGGACTCGGTCATCCTGCGTTTTTGTTTTTTGTTTTTTTTTTTGCTTTTTGGAGACAGGGTCTCGCTTTGTAGTTCAGGCTGGCCCTGAGCTCACTATGGTGCCCAGGCAAGCCTCGAACTCAGCAATCCTCCGGTCTCTGCCTCCCGAGTGCTGGGATGACAGGCATGAGCCACCACACCTAGCATTATATGTGGTCACCGGGGATCGAACTCAGTTCCTTGCGCTTGCAAGGCAGGCGCCGGAACCACTGAGCTAACCCTCCGGCCCCATCCTGCGTTTTAAGGTCGTGAGACATCCCAGGAGCCAACCCGCCCCGCAGGCCTCCCTCCGAGTTGCCTGCCTGATACTCCTTTGCGCCTGCTCCGTCCTCCCTCCAGCCAGACAGGGCCCGAAACCCACATCCTTTCTGAGACGCGGAGGAGCCCAAGGCGGCTCCAGGGAGCTCAGGGTGAGGGACAGAAGAGGGGGAGCACAACGTTTCTGCACAGGCGGAGTGTGCTCCCACAGCGCTGTGGCTGAGCTGCTGGCACAGAAATACGTGGCGGAGTCCTCGGGCTTCGCTGGCCAGATACTCAGGGTGGAGAAAGTGGCGTTAGCCATCGCAGCCAAGAATCGCCCTTGGGGCATCCCTGACTTGTCTATGGGCTCTTGGTTGTTGAAGTAGACCAGCAGCTCCAGTCCCTGCTCTTTGAACTGTCTGTACCAGAAAACTGCAGCGTGGCTCACCACAGGCTTACAGCTCAGGTTTACTGCTTGCCCGCTCCCCATCACCACATGCTCCGGGCTCTGGATGACTCCGGCGTCTGTAGGGGATAAGAAGAGACAGAACTAAGAATCAGCACGGGGAGCATACGCGGTGCTCTATTTCTGGGGACTCACCTACACCTAGCAAACACACGGCCACACAGCAGAGGAGCCCGGTGAGCATGGCCGAGGGGGCGGAGGCCACAGCCTCCCTCGCAGGCCCCTGTGAGCGCCAGCAGTGAGGCGGAGGATTCTAGGCCCTCTGCTCTCCCCACATGGAGGGTGTCTCGGGGGTGGCGTCACTGTCCGTGTCACAGCTCGGAGGACGGCCTTCTGCAGAGCTCCAGGCTACCAAAGATCGAAGTAGTCCAGGGATTTAGCTCAAGTGATAGCACACCTACCTTGGAAGCATAAGGGCCCGAGTTCGGTCCCTGGGACCACCAAAAAAAAAAAAAAATCAACTGAAATAAATCTTAGTTGCTCCCAGATTCACAGATTGTCAACACCTCCATGGACTGTCAGCGGTCACAGCCCCTGCATCATGGCAATGGCGAGGCCACCACATTTCCCCTCTCCCTTCCCTGGGTGTCACATGCCAAGCTGCCTGTGGACACTTCTGCTCTGGCGGGCCCTCAGTTCTTCAAATTCTGACATTACGAAACTGCTTTTTAAATCTCAAGAAATTCATCTCTCAGACACACAAAAACAAAATGATGAATTGTTTACTTAGACCTTGCTTCAGATCACTCCTAGAAGCAGTTGGAGGGGGGTTCTTCAGAAAAAAGCTGCCCTGGAAAGAGATGGGACTATAAAAATTTTATTCCTAGTGAAAGCCACAGACTGAGACCTTGGCGCTAGTCCTTGCTAGTCCACAGTAAACTGCAAGGTCAAAATTCTCTTCTTCCTTCAGGCACTAGTGTGGACTGAGCAGGGAGAGCTTGGGCCTTAACTAGCCAGGGGCGCCTCACTACAGCAGTGTGCAGCGAGTTCAAGTCTCTTCACTCTCTGGGCAGAAAGGTGACCCGTTCTACAGTTAATGCTACCTAGTGAGGGAGCATTGAGCTCTGTCTGATGGGAATTTGCAAGTCGTCCTGGTCCTTAGGCTATCAGCAGTGACGCAGTTCCAGCTCAGAGAGAGCATTAGCACCGTGTCTCTGCTGTTGGCCACAGACACACTTGTCGGGTCCCCTGAACGAGGGAGTCTCTCAAGACAGCAGAGAGGAACATGTGACTGCTGGGCCTGGAAGCTGATCAGTGAAAGTTTCATAATCATAGAGAATTCAAAGGGCTTATTCCATCCTGATCTAGTATGTAAATAATCATATCTCTGAGTGTGGGCACATCTGTGTATGTTTACATTCTGGTCCCTGCAACATCTCTTCAAACAAGTGTTTTGAGGATCTGTGGCATCGTGGGGCCAACCACGAAGTAAGGGTGAACTGGATATAGGACGTGGTGGGGTCGCGGGGAGGAGACGATATTGTCAACACACAGAAAACACTCTGACTCAGGGCACGGAATTCTCTTTAACCTTCATCCAGGAGTAGTCTCTCCCAGGATATAAGGAATCATAAAATAAATCAAATGTGAGAATCTAAGGAGATCAGCACATAACTATGGGCTCTCTTTCGGTTACTGCCCTCTAGAAACACCGTGGCTGCCCAACTAGAAGGCACAGAGTGGCCCACAGCAGTGTAGTAACTGAATACGCCCAAGGCCACATGAGAAGCTGAGAGGTGGCTCCCTCTTCTGCCTTCTTTCCTGTCCTGTCTCCTCATTGTGATAAAGTGGAGGTCCACGGCAAGTTTCACTGACACCCTAATGAATCCCCTGTAAAAAAGCACTCTCAGCTGGGCATGGTGGCTCACGCCTGTCATCCCAGCACTCGGGAGGCAGAGGCAGGAGGATTGCTGAGTTCGAGGCTTGCCTGGGCTCCATAGTGAGCTCAGGGCCAGCCTGAACTACAAAGCGAGACCCTGTATCAAAAAAAAAAAAGAAAAAAGCACACTCAGAGACTCATGCAGAGGGATGATAAACGATTCATAATACTTAACATTCAAGCTTAGATCCCTAATTTTAAACATCTACTCAGTAACACTTGTAAGTCCATTTATTCATTCAAGGCATAGGGTTTCACTGTCTTTTAATACCCAACATCAGAATTTGTGAACAATATTTCAAACATAGTCCCAACCCTAATAATTTTAAGTTTAGGAGAGATGAAAACTCTCTCACCCTACTAGGCAGATATTTACCGTAATCATGGGAGAAAGTCTGAAAAAAATTGAGAAGAAAAGCTCAGAAGCAAAGAAGTCAAGAAACGGAAAAGCCAATCAATGCATACATGATCCTGGTGATGATGTAGATATCCAGGATGAAGACAGAGTGGGTAGTGGAGGGAAGGACTGAACGAGAAGAGAGATGGGGTGGTGAGGAAATGTGTGAGGGTGAAGGACAGCACCCTAATGCTCTATGCCTAAAGGGGCTGAACGTTAAACTAGAAAGAAAATGACTCAGAAGCATTAGTGAAGAAAGAACATATCAAAGCCCTATGCACATAAAAGCTGTGTTTCTTAATGTGCCCAAGAAAGAAATTGCTTTTCTTTCTCTACTATTTTCACATTGAAAGCCAGAGCTGTTGAGTGACAAAAATAGATCAATAAAAAGTGTAATTTGGCTTGGGCGAGACTCACATAAACTGGAAGTGCCTTGGCCATTCAAATAGAAGTCTCTTTTGTGCCAGTTGCCAAGGATACCCCGATAAGGACTGAGGAGCCATCAGTGGGTGAATCGGACCATAGAAAAGAGGAATTAAACCCATTCAGAATGAATTACAGCAGAAATTTCTTACACAGATCCGAAGGAGAATGCACATTGGGCTGTTAAAGACACAGGATCAAGGAGAAGAGGGCAAAGGAAAGAGGACAGGTCTTGGTGATGTGAGACAGACCGAGGTGGACCTGTTAGGCCAGTTCAGAGCAGGCAGCTCGTCATTTTAGAAGACGCACTGGTCTTTCTTTCACAGTTAGGAAATCTCACCGGGAAAAGATGTGTTCCCAGCTCTGAGCGAGAAGAAAACAGACACCGTGTTGGTCGGAAGTCACAGCCCTTTTCAAGAGGCCCCGTCTGGCCGCGGATGAGGACAGCTGCAGAAAGGAAGGTGGGACAGTGGGAAAAGCGCATCTCACATGTGAACTCTGAGCCTGCAGCTTCCAAAAAACTGATTTCCTGTTATTTCTCACTCAAGGTTTCTTCCGTTTTCATCTTACTGCTTTGCACCTTTGTAGAGCCCACGAAGGTCCCGTGGGGGTGGGGGTGGGGGTGGGGCAGGAAGACCGTACTCAGGGTGATGGGGCTGGAGCGGGAAGGGTCACACCGGCGTTTCTGAGCTGGCAGGGCTTGGTTCCACCGCGCTGTGGCTACGCTGCTGGCACAGAGATACACAGCCGAGTCACTGGGCTCTGCGGGCTGGATCTTCAGGGTGGAGAAGGGCGCATCGGGCATCTGGGCTGTGAAGCGATCCTTGCGCGTATCTCTTCGTTCACACAAGTTTGGCTGCGGAAGTCAGCAGCTCCAGTCTCTGCGCCACCGTTTGTCTGTCTGCACCAGTGAAGGTCACTGTGGCTCGAATCGGCTCACACCTCAGAGTTCCTGCCTGTCCCCTCTTTGTGACCTCCTGCCTGGGTGTCTGCACAACCCCTGCATTTGTGTACGCTGTAAAAGAAGAGCGAATAGGAGGACAGGATAAGGAAGACATGCAGAGTCATCAGCAGGGAACCCCGGCATGAAGCTGCGAACAATTCTAAAGACTCACCTGCCACCGGGACACAAGGCCGCGCAGCAGAAGGTCTGGATGCTCATGGCCGAGTGCTTCAGTGTGGAACATCCGACCGGGGCCCTGTGAGCAGCAGCACGGAAGGGAACGGCGGTACACTCCTTTGGTGCAAGACGGGAGCGTCGGTGACTTCACCGAGCGACGTCACTGGCTCGGAAACTCCTCGCAGCGGAGGCTGTGTCTCTCGGAGATGAATCAGGCAGGACTGAGCTCTACAGGAACCGATCAGAGATACAGGTTCACCTCTCTGGAGACTCTCTGCAGTTTTGTTTGGCACTGCAAATTCTTAATGCTTTCTCTTCCATATGCCTCATCAGAGAGCTTGGCAAATATTTTCAGTGATTCCTCAAATTCTAAGTATTCAAGGTTGAATTCATCGCCTTATTGCAAGCCAGCTTCTCTGCGTGTCCTCTTACTTCTGTCACTGGGGGTTCTATACTCCCAGGAGTTATTTCACACTCAGTTTTCACACTCATTTTCTCAGTCAGTTGGGAGTTGACTTCCGAGTGCCCCAGGAAAAGCAAGGGCAGCGGCACATTGTGAGGGCTGCAGGGTAGACCGGAGGTCCTGAGGCTTGGTTGCATTTGAACAGGGCAGTGAAGACCTCTCTGAGCGTCATTATTTTAGGGCCTATATTTAATTCACAGAGAGCCCCTCCCCCCTCCACAGACTCCCACATACTGTCTCCATTTTGCAACAAAGAAACATTGTCGTGTTCCTAAAGATTAGCAAGTCAAACGCTACAAAATTTATTTGCATCTTACCTTTAATCTCCAGCCAAACTATTTTTTTTTCTTTTTCTCTTTGTGTTGTTGAGAATCAAACGCAGGGCTCCCTGCACAGTAGGCAAGCGTTTTACCGTGCTCTATATCTCAGCTCAAATTCAAGATTTCTTATTAACTCCTAGTATTTTCCTTGTAAGAAGAACCTGCAAACCACCCCATCCCTCCTCCCATGTCAATGCACTTCCTCTCAGGGTGGGGATTATGCAGAGGGAAAGAGGCCTCGGTGTCTCCAGTTGGGAAGTGAAATTGCTAACAAAGAAAGAATTTAAATGCTTACTTCATTGTTAACACAGAGATACTCTTCCAGGTCCTCTGAATCTGAGGGTACCCCATCTTTGAGCAGCAAAGAGTAAACTTGTTGCTGGGATAGAAGAAGCCAGGCCAAAAAAAAAAAAAAAAATCCTGTTTCAGCCAGAGGACAAACCTGGAGTGAATGGATGAGTAAGGTGTAGATTGTAGCAACTTCCTGCTCACAGCGAAAGTTCTGGAAAAGAAGGCCATGCTGTTCGGAGCTGTCTGAAGAGCTGGCTCTTGCCATGTCACTGTGATTGCCAACACCCTGAGCCCAGGTCCTTGGAGTCCAGAGTCATGTGCTGCCAATTCTTCTGCTCCACTTTCTGCGTTCAACAGAGAAGTCAGGGCCTGATGTGAGGTCAGGATCTCTCAGGTGTTTCTAACACACGAACTGCTTCTCCCTTCTCAGAGCACAGAGTGCACAAGACGCACCTCCCTCCTGCCCGGGCCTCATGTCTCAGGCAAGCTGAGAGGTGTCCCCACAGCAAGTTCATCTGCCACTCGGAGCCCAAAACAAAGCTCAATTCAGAGCAAAACCACACAGGGGAAGGAGAGTTGTTCCCTAATTCCTTCATTCTGAGCCATCATTCAAGACATCTGCAAACCAAAGCCTTACACCTGGGACTGACCAGAGCTCCCCTTTACCATTCACAGGGAGTGCTCAGCGCCTCTTCACACTCTAGACAAAAATGAAGCCACAGGGCCTCCTAGTGGCCAGTATACAGAAATGACACAAATGTACTGTATCTCCAGGACAGGCTAATTGTGATTTGCTTTAATTAGTGAGAAGACACGGAATTTTATGATTCAGTGGTATCAGGGAATCAATCAACCATATTAATATTGTTATGGCCTAACATGGAGCCACTTTGGAGATGCACTTGAAGTCGAATAGGTGGAGGTTAAGTCAGTTTTAATACTGCTTTAAACCAGGGCTCTGATATGGGCTCACCCTGCTTTGGATTAGAATTAATTGATCCCGTTATCTCTCCCCTATAAACTTCAGGTCCATTTTACATGAAAAAGAACGTTCCTGAACCACTAATATCAGTGCATGTTTACAAAGCAATGAAGATAGACTTTTTGTCTTAAGTACCCAGGGAAAAAGTTAGACAGTGAAGACAAACTGAGCTAAAGTGAAGATGAGGCCAGAAGAGTCACTTCCTTCCATCTAATAGGGACAGTTTTGTGAAGAATAGAAAGTTCATAACTGAAGTAGTGCTTCGGGGAGGTCCTGAGGAAGAAGACCTGAGGAGCTCAGGGGCCTCCGGGGATGGTTTAACTGGGGAAGGCTTGTCACATATCGGTTACTCTTAAATTCTAACCAGGGCCTCTTGGGTATGTTTGTAAAACTCACCATCATGTGTCACAACAGTCTGAAAAGTGAGTCGATTCTGTGCTCCTTCTGCGATCTCTGAGCAAGTCTAAGCTTTCCTTCTGTTCCATTCCTCATCTTGCCAAATGCTCCAACGGAATATCAAGAGTTATTAAAAAACAACATAAAATACTGAAGTAATAAAATACCAAAACCAATGTGCCATTTTGATTATATATAATATAATATAATATAATATAATATAAATCCTTTAAGTTTCTAAAAGCTCCTGTGGTAGAAATAAAAATGTAACATTTCCACTCCATTTGTGTTAAATGTCACAGAAATTGCAGAAAAGAATCTAACATTAAACCCAAAGAAAATTAAACTCCAAATAGAATTCTTTGACTCTCATCTTGGTAATTACAGATGAGGGTACAAATTATTCCACTGTTATCTAAATAGGTGGGTACAATTTAAAAACCTGCATAAAACTTCAGTGAATTCACATTCTTAAAAATGTAACGGGGGACGCCAGGCGTGGTAGCTCACGCCTGTAATCCCAAGCACTCGGGAGGCAGAGTCAGGAGAATTGCTGAGTTCGAGGCTTGCCTTAGCTACATAGTGAGCTGAGGGCCAGCCTGAACTACAAAGCGAGACCCTGTCTCAAAAAAAAATGTAACAAGGAAAAACTTGGCTGGCATCTTAGAAGGAAACAGCTGGTGAGGTGGGCACGACTATCTCTCCAGGGTTATTTCCTGGCATCAGTTCAGCCCTATGGAGCTGAAGCACAGATGAGGGGGTGAAAGTCAAAGAGCAGAAGGTGCCCAGGGGAGCACTGATATACTCTAGTGTGACCCGGCACATCTCAGCCTTTCACACTGATTTGGAAACCTTTGGATTGTTTATAACTTAAACACGTGACAGGAACACAATCCTTTCTGGAAGAAGATAGGTACTATTTTCAAATATATTTTAATCATTGTTGTCAAGTATATATAGCAGACACTGAAATCACCATGGTTATATTCAATGACACGAAAGAAACTCAAGCAATTTAAATACATTAGGGATTTACCTAGGAGGCCTGAATTTTTGTGAGCTCCATTGGCAAAACCCTGCACACATTTTAGGGGCTGGCGGAGGCATGAGCTCTTCGTGATACCTCCTGGAAGGAAAAGAGCACAAGGAAGCTGAATGTGGATCTTCCAGATGCTATCAGGATGGTTCGCTGCTATGATCTGTGGCTGAATGCTCACCATGTCACTGTCGTAAATTTCAGCCATGAGTACAGCTCTGTGCTGCATCACATGAATGTCACTTCCACATCTCCAGACGTGGCGGTACACACGGGGACTCCCAACGGAGTGCCCAAGGATGCTTTCAAAGGCCAGACTGGGCATTGGCTGCCATGGGCATCACCCACATCTGGACCTGGGGATGGACTGTGAATCTTCTATTGAGAGTAGGCTGACACCACAGAGAACGTCTCCATCACACTGGTTCTCTGCAGCTCATGGGCATTCCTCCTCCTTCTTCCCGATCTGTGCATTAATTTTTCACTTTTTATGTTGAGTTTTAGTGTAAGAACTTTAGGATAACTGTTAAAGATTTTTCCTCGTGTTCTTCTGTGTCTCCATTAAAATTACCCTCCCTCAAACGGCAGCTAAAATAATGTCTTAACTCATTCTAGTAATATTTAAGATTGTTTTTCACAAGGAAGTGGATCTGAAATATGTTTTCAAGAGAGGACTGAAGTTGAGATCCTGAAAGAAGAGGAAGGGACAGGCGTTCTGTGCAGAGGACAAGCCTGTGGGGGGGAAATGCCCCCTTGGGTAGAGAACAACACGAGAGACAGAACCGACTGTGGACAAGTGGGGTGTAGGAGAGAGAGCTGAGCAAACGTGGTGAGGCAGATGATGGAGAGATAAGCAAAGTGCAATGATACGGGACCTCATTGGCTACAGCCCCGAAAGCAAGGGCTGCTGGGAGCAGAGAAAGGTGAGAAGTGTGACTTGGGTAGTAATAGAAGTCACTGAAACCCTCAGGGGTGAGAAAAAGATTCTTGTTAAAAGATCTCCAAGGGAGTTATTGTATCTCAGTTAAAAATGTATTTCGTAGGCGGAAAGAAAGATACAGAAGAGAGAAGCAGCAGGCTAAGGGTGTTGAAGCGGCCCCCAGCCGAGCTCAGAACAGCACGGAGAGAGCATTGAGCGCAGCCCCAGCCAGGCAAGGACTTGGCGTCTCCCACAACGGCGGGACTGCTCGGGGTGGGGCCGGGGTTTGTGGCCACAGACAAGCCCAGCCTTCCTCACTGCACTTTAACGTACAGGAAAGAGCTGGCCGTTCAGCGCTGTGGTAAACTGCTGGCACAAAAGTACACAGATGACTGGGCCAGGGCGGCTGAGTCCACAGTGAGGACAAAGTCCTCCGTGTTTTCTCTGGAGGCACTGTACCCATCGGGGACATCTCCTTTTTCAACCTTGGGAACATCATATGAATAATAGATCAACTTCAGACCGTGCCCTGGGTCCTGTCGATACCAGAACATGGAGTCATGGTTGTTGGTCTGGTGGCATTTGAAAGTCACCTTTTCATCAGTCTTTGTGACCTTGTGTCTTGGGCTCTGGGTGACCCCAGCCTCCACGCGCCCTACAAGAGAGAAAGAGCCTGGTGAGGCCCCTGGAGAGGAAGGTCTTGGGAAGGGCAGGATGCGAGCACGCCTGAGCCACACTCACCTGCCCACAGGAGACTGAAGGCCACCCAGGAGACGAGCCTGGGGTCCATTCCACAAGCAGGGCCAAGGTCTTGTGTCTCCCAGCCTTACTTGGGGAACTTGGGCTGTAGTTGACTCGGTGACGTCACTGCCCCTGACAAACGCACAAGCTGTACAGTTAACCTGCCACGCCCCTTTCCTCCCAGGCAGCCTTCATTTATAAATGTGTATTTGTGTACTCACGTGTGTGTAGAATGTCATGGTTCTATACCACAAATAAATAATTTAACAGCTCAGAATGGAAAATGTGGAGTCTGTGTTTAATTACAAGTGCATATGCCCCTTCCCTGATTTTAGTTTGGAAATCTGTTCCTTTAAACATCCCATCATGATAGAAATAATTATTTGTATACTGTTTTAATTTTTCCTGATATTTCTCTAGTGTAAAAGACATAACAATCCTGATGCCTTGAATGCTTTCTTTGGTAAAAATTTATCTCCAATTATTATTATTATTATTATTATTATTTGCCTGAACTGAATAATTGGATGTCAGTCATCTTGCAATGATATATATACTTGGCTACTTGGCTACAGGAGCCATCCAAACCTAGAAAGGTTTCCAAGTGTCTGGGCCCGGGCCATTACAGTTTGAGGACTGTCTTGTGCCTTCTCATAGCAGCTCAGCTCTCAGGAGCTCTGCCCCTCAGGTTCAGGGCTCAGTGTGTCCTCCTGGGTCCAAATTCTTCCTTTCTTTCAGTGGATGCCACGCACCCTAATCACCTAACTCACCATGACTATGCTTCCTGTCAAGAGAGCAAAGGGCTCAGCAGGCACGGAGCACAACACATGCTGTGACCCCAGGACTTGGGAGGCTGAGGGAGGAGGGTCAGGAGTTCAAGGCCAGTCTGGGAGCTGTAGCCACACTCACCCTAAGGGAAGAAAGATGGCCCATTCAGGATGTGGATGAGGTGGGAGGTGTTTGCCAAGACCTTACACAGCTGGGGCCTCCACAGTCATGGAGAAATGCTTTGTCTTCACTCAGGAGATCTTGTATTCATGACAAGGGAAAATAGAGTCATAAATTCTCTCTCATGAAAAATTTAGAAGTATTCACTAGCAGTGAAGTGAGTGAAAGGAAGCCTTCCAGCTCAGAATGTAGGAGCTCCTGGGATAAGACACATGGAATTCCTTGGCTCTGAGGCTCATTTCTTGAACAGCAATAAGTCTGTTCTTCCAAAAACACCTTAAATTATTTGGGGAGATTAGCATCTCCTAGTAATATTTCATCTACCAACAATACCTCCTTTTCTGGGGGCATTTAGCTTAGTGAGCACAAAGTCACGAGTTTGATTCCTGGTATCAAAAACCAAAACAAAACACAACAACAACAAAAACTCTTCCTTCTCATTTACTTTTCAATTAATGACTGCAGCACAAAGTTTCTGTTACTTAAAACATACATCTTCTCTTAGAAGGAAGACAGATCTTCTCTGGTTGAACATCACATGTCCCGGATGTTGATAGCCAGTCAGCTGCAGATGCCAAGTCCTGTCATGTGGCCTCCATCACCACTCCGGTGACCCTGACATGGAAGAGACAGCGCTCTGCTACATGTTACTGACCAAGGCCAGGGACTACCGTGAGATCCGCGGTGAACTTTGACTTTTGAGGCCTATAGAAGTAGGTTCAACCCCGGCTCGAAAGCGTGTGAATATGAAACCCTGGGAACACCTATGAGCTACGGTTTCCGGTCTGTACGGAGATCCTGAGATCTTCATCTGTGAAGCGAACACCTAGTGTTTGTCCTCACACGAAAACACATAATACAGGGAATGAAAATAAGATACAGGAAAAAGAAATTACTAAAGTAAAAGGCCCATTATCACCAGTCCCCTTCAAAATACTCCCCTTTTTATTTTTTCCATGGCTCCTGCCACTTTCTGGAGTTGTTCTGGAAGTCCTCTTCTGAGAGTAGTGAAATAAAAATTAATTACATAGAAGTGTAATTAAAATTCCTTGAATGCTACAGCCCAGGGCCATCATAGAAGCATTTTTTAAGGCTGGCCACACCCGCCATATAGCAGATCTGGCACTGTGCAATTTCTGGCTCTTTCCCAGTTGCCACGACCATGGAAGGTGAACATCTGAATCAGTCCAGGATAGAGGCAGCCAGCGCAACACAACAAAGGACATGAAAGAAAACCTCGGTAACTGCCTCGTCAAGTCAGCAGCGCAAGCGATGGGACGAGTGTGTTTGAAGGAAGAGGGGGTTAGTGGCCAGGTGTCTTTGTGATCGTTTTTCAATTAAAGCATTCACCTTATTTGTCGGCCACACACTGCACGTACCCACACGATGGCACAGGGTCGGGCCGGCCACTAGCTAGGGCCTGGAAGATCCAGGAGGAGAGCGAGCACCCCGCAAGCCTGTTACCTGTCCAGGAGCCCCGTGGCTGAGAACATCAGGGCAGAGAGGGGGTTAACTACCAGCACCCACAGCACTCGGGTCAAGGGGCCAATCTGCACCCCCTTTCCCTCCGCAGCTGGGGCAGGGTTAGGGCACAGCCAGCCAGCGGTTCCGCAGGGCTGTGCCTAGCTGCTGGCGCAGAGATACACAACTGTGTCCCCCGGCTCCAGGGCGCTCACGCTCAGCTCTGAGTGATAGTCCTGGAACTGCTGAGCCCTGAATCTGTCGGGAAAGTTTCCTTTAGCTCTCTGCGACATCTCGTAATGCTCAATGAGAAACTCTGGGCCCTGCCCAGGAGCCTGCCGGTACCAGGACACGCCGCTGTGACCAGACATGGGGGAGCATTTCAGGGTGCAGTTTCCCCCCTCTGCTGTGATTAGGTGCCTTGGGGACTGCGTGACTCCGGCGTCCACCAAACCTGGGGAAGAAAGAGACAGAAGTGAGCCCCAAGCGGAGACCGTGACCGTCCGGCAGCAGCGCAGAGCGGTGGCTCCGGGAGCCGTGGCCTGTGTCAGGACTCACCCGCTCCCAGGAGGCAAAGCGTCACCCCGCGGAGGAGCCCGGGCCCCCAGGCCCACCCGGGAAGGGCAGGACCGGGCATCTCCCTCACGAGCTGCTGGTCCCCTGGGCCGGAGACCAGCTCTTCAGTCCTCCTCCTCCCCTTGCTCAGTGTGGAGCCTTTTCTAGTAGCATCAGGGACGTCACTGAGGTGTGTCAGCGTCCCGGTCCCTCCAATGGGGCCGCTGCACCCGGGACGTGACCAAGGGGTCGCTCGGGTCATCAGGGGAGCAGGCTGTGCCAAGCTCAGCGGGCAGAGTGGGGCGGCCGCCCGCACCCCACAAGGCTCAAAGGTGGAGAGGCTGTGATGACACAGGGCTGCAGCTGACGTCTCCCGGTGGCGACAAACACACATGCATACGGGCCGCTGGGCGAAGGTCGTAATTACCCGCAGCCACTGAGGCATCCGGACACGTCCCACCGCAGGCGGCAGGCGGAGGCTCTGTCTCCGACCGCGCCCTGTGGGAAGCGCTCTCTGTGGAGCTACAGCGCCCCCGCGTGGCCAGCCGCGCAGTCACCAGAGCCGGGCAACATTGATGCTGTCCCTGGAGGCTGGGCACTTGCAGTAAACTGGGCTTTTGCCTGTGATACTCAAGGCAACATAAAGTAGACATCTTCCCCCCCTCCCCGAAAACGGGAAAATAAATTATAGATCTCATCAATGTAGGCAGGGAGAAAGTCTCCGATCACTGCTGGCTGCCCTCGGAATAGGGTGGGGATTGAGCAAAAGTCTAAGGAAAAGTAACTCGGGGGCGGGGCTGGGGAGAATTCTTAACGTCACTTCCGGGCAGCTGGGGAATGACCCCGAGCTCGGAGAAGATGGAAATGCCTACGTATGTGTCTTCTGTCTTTGACCTGCTGGTCAACTCTTCCCCTCTTTTTTTAGATTGAACTGTCTTATTCATAATGTACTTGTAGGAATTCTGTCATGTCTAATTAGTGTATCTTTTGCTCACACATATTCCTAGTAATGGCTTCTGCAGAACCCCCTGAAGGTGCACACGTAGACACAAGGATAGCAGCCATATTGCTTTTATTGTGTATGCATTTTTATTCAGCATTGCAATGTATGCTTTTTAATTGACCAATTTAGATCATATAGGTAATTTGGACTTGATATGATTTTTTTTTTTTCTGAGACAGGGCTTCTCTGTAGTTCAGGCTGGCCCTGAGCTCACTATGTAACCCAGGCTAGTCCCAAACTCTCAGCAATCATCCTGCCTCTGCCTCCCAAATGCTGATTACAGGCATGAGCCACCACACCCAGCATTGTGGTACCAGGGACCAAACTCAGGACCTTGCAGTTGCCAAGCAGACACCAGAACCACTGAGCTAAATCTCTGGCCCGTTGCTATGATTATCGATCATGTTACCGTCTTGTCTTTTGTCTTGCATTTCTTTTCTGTTGGTTTTATTTGTTCTTGGTTCCATCTTTGAGGCCATTTTATGGATCAGCTGAGCACTTTCATAAGGGTGTTTAATTTTCTTCACCCATCGGCCGTAAATTTGTGTTTTGTTATTTCATTGATTACTGTAGAGTTTGCAGTATAAGTGTGCTTTAACACAGCCTAAGTAATTTCGCATAATTTATGAAAAACTATAGTCTGATTATTTCTATATTCATCATTTCCCACCTTCATAAAATTATTTTTGTAGATTTCTAATTTTTCATTTATTATAAATCCTAGAATACATTGGAATTCCTTTGTTAGACAGCCAATTATGATTTAAATAAATCTAAACATTTACAATTTATTTTGGGGACCTCCAATTACCATTGGGCCACTTGCCCAGTATTCTCTTCCACGGCTTATTTCCCACTTTCCTACTTGAGAACCCTAAAGTTCTGACTGCACCCCGAGCTCTGAAGGAAGAAGACCCAGTAACTCCTTTGTTCTAGGCTCTTAGAACTGTGGGCGAAGCGGTGCTCGCGAGGTTTTGAAGAGGAAGGAGGTGACTTTCCCACGGTGGCCGGGACAGAAACACGCAGTGAGTCCTTCTACGCTGCTGGCTGAATTTCCAGAATGGAGAAGTTTCCTCCGGGCTCTCAACAGAGAACCACGCTTGCTCAGGAGCCAGCCCCGAGAGGTCTGATGGAGATTCATCCTGGAAATAGCTCAGGAATTCTGGGCCGCACCCCGGAGTCTGCAAGTACCCGCAGGCAACTGACCCAGAAATGGGACCAGAGCTTAGAACGACATTCTGTCTCTTCCTCACAGCCCTGTACCCGTGGGACCTGACTTCAGCTTTGCTGTGATTTGTGGAGACAGAAGTTGGAAACAGAATGACAAGAAATGTTTAGTCGCTGCGCACTTTTGTGATGAAATGGCTTCGTGTTCTGAGGGCTGATCTCACAGAGGGGACAGAGGGCCACCCTGCGGAGAACCTGGAGTCTGTGGCGGAGTGAAAGCAGGATGGAGGTCCCCACATCAGGGTCCTTGTTTGTGAGCAGCAGCAGAAAGGCTGTGGCCTCCTCTGTCCAGGGTCAGCAGTGCTCGGGGTGACATCACTGAGCCTCCAGATTACCTGATACGAAGTAAGCCTCGAATGCCAGGCTTCCTCTGACATGCGTCATTCTGCTGTGTACCAGTAAGAAGGTAGACAGTACCATCAGCCATAATCAGAAATTTTAATAGGTAAAAACAGCGAGGCACAAGTTCAAGCACAGTGGTACCTAAGCAGTGAGTGCGGTCAAATACTGATTCTATGAGGTCCTTCCATTGCGCGCAGGACTCCAGGGCCGCTGCCCGGATGCCACACAGCGCCGCACCCTGGCCGTCTCCTCTCCCGGTCCATGCCCGTCGTCAGCTGGACGGCTCGCCCAGATGTCTCCAGAGCACTGCCCCCTGGAGCTCCCCACCCGACAGCCCTTGTTTCTGATCCCATTCTTTGGAATCTTCCTTCAATTCAAGAAATAACAAAAGAAAAAGAATTTTAGTTAATCAGTGTTCATATTTCCCCTGATTCCTCATTCCTTATCATGATTCCCCCTGTGTTTCCAGGGCACCCCTAAAACAAACAGCAGCTCTTAACCCTTTCTTTCAGCCGAGTCAGAACTGGTTCCCTAGACCCTTCTAGGGAGAGCTTACGACACAAAATGTAGAGCTGTCTGTAGCCGGTGCTCCCGACCGTCTGCAGGATGAGTGCTTCATTTCTTCCTTTCATTCCCCAGTGTAACTCTCAGAACTCCCCCGGCAACACCCTCCCTGCGAGGTGCTGCAGCACCAGCCTCTGTCACTACGGTGAAGAGGGGCTTCGAGCTGTGAAGATCCTGCAGACAGAGTCGAGGAAAACAGTTTGACAAACTGCAGCTGGTCCAAGGCGTCCTTGCTGAGCACCTCACAGAGGAAGGGCAGGTCCTGTTTCTAGAGCGAGGTGCTAAGAGATAAACAACAGGACACTGAGGCCCAGGTGTTCAGCAGCAGGTTGTATTAAAGGGCAGGGTGGGGGGAACTCACCCAGCAGCTCTGAAAATGAGTAGGGGCTGGACAAGGCAGGCAGCCAGTTATACGAGATTTGAGGGCAGGGACTAGTGGTCATGCACGGGATAGCACCCTATAAATTTTTAACTGGATTTAGGTGTGACCGAGTGGAGACATAAAAGGGTTGCGGCAAAAGGCAGGGCACTATGGGAAGGACAGTTGGGAGCACCATATTAGCTTTGTTTTGAGTTGGTGGTAAATAAGGCATTGTAGGAAGGAGAAGGGCATGTCTTGGCAGGAACACCATATTGGCTTTGCTCTGGGCCAGCCAGACCTATCAATAAGGCGATCAGTTTGGAAGATACTAACGTGTTTTCAGCCTCGGAATTTCTCTTTTGTAATCATATATCGCCTGGTTTTTGATTCAGCCTTCCCTCCACAGAGACTGAGAGAAACCTAAGGTTTCTCTACACACTGTCAAACTAAACAGTCGGAAATAGGTTTTCAGAGAATAATTCATTTGGGAATGATAGAACATTATAATGGAAATACATATTCCATATAATATTCAAAGAAGTTGAGGCAAGAGGAAGTGTCTAAAGGCCTAAAGACACATATGCATTTACTTCAATACAAACTTCATTGTTCTTAGAAAACCAAGGCCAGAGTTGGCATTAGCTTGTTGGTGGAGGGGCTCTTGTCAAGTGCTCTCAACACAGAATCTTGTATAAAGTTTTGCGGCCTTGGATGCTAAAGACAAACGT
The DNA here is from genome assembly GCA_004025085.1 of Thryonomys swinderianus. NCBI lineage: Eukaryota > Metazoa > Chordata > Mammalia > Rodentia > Thryonomyidae > Thryonomys > Thryonomys swinderianus. Next base: position 35,132 of record PVIC010001006.1, read on the forward strand.
CAGTACAGAATCTATGTATATGCAGGAGGTGTCCAATGCATAAGGACTGTGTAGAATAAAACGTAATCTCCTTTCAGCCATACAAAGCCTTTGACAAAGTATTTATTTCATATAAGCAGGCACAAGCCTTTCCTCTTCATAATTTCCTGGCTCCAGTTTTGATGGTTTGACAAAAATAACTTCATGCTGATCCCATAGGCTTTTGTAACACGCAGACATCTAAACTCTTCTCACTCAAAAACACCAGTATTCACGTGTAGCTCTCCCTACTACCTCCTCTCATCTTGCTCCTTTTATCTCTGCTCCTTTCCTACCCAGGAATACCGCAGAGGTCTTCAGTATAGAGCAACCCTAACCCTAATCCTAATCCTAACCCTAACCTCTGTGAGAATGTTTCATGTAGCTCTACTTTCTAGAAGAGGTCACTCACAAGAATGGCTGATGCTCTATATCCTGAAAATTGCCAGCCAACTAATAAAGTCTGTTGTCTCTTCCAAGCACAAACCATCCACATTGATGGTGAATCATTTCTACCACCTCACAAGAAAAATACAACAGGCCATTCCTCTAACATTCCTTCACTGTTTCCCTGTATTTTCTCCTGATCTGCTTTCTGAGCTTGTCTGTCTCTTAGTGCCAGTAGGGTATAGACCCAGCCCAAGGCCCTTTGTCCGGGTTCCTCTGTCTACTGAGCCCACCAGCAAGGTTTGATTCCTTCCAGCTCCCCTAATCTTCAAGGCAACTGAAGGTTAAGGAGCCTGGGTTTGGGGATGACAGAAGGCAACAGGGAAGTAGGAGCTATTTTTTTCCTAGAGCTCTGTTTCGCTCAGGATGCGATGCCTCACAGTGGAGCACAGAGCCCTCTTCTTTGCCTATCACATCTTCTCACCAGCACTGCCCTCAGATCTTACCACTGTGGTGCCAAGTCAGTGAAGATTCGACTTGACCAGGATTTAGAGATAATCTCTTCTCCAGGTGTGTTTTTGAGGTGGATTTCTTGTTCACATTGAACGCAGCTAATTTTCCTGCATTTCAACACGGACCACTCACTCAGGTGCCTGCACCACCAACGAACTTCCGGGAGAAGGGGCACGCTCATTCCTGACACTGGTACTAGACATCTTCGGGCTCTGATGTCCTGTGGGCTCCCTTCCGGGTTTCTTGCCGCCTATGGGCTCTGCCTCTTTCCTTGCCCATCCAAAGTAGATATTTCACATGCATGACTTTGCACAGAGCTGCCTTTACTACCTTTCCACATCTGTGTCTCCACAGGCTCTCGTGACAGGAATAATTTTCCCTAAGCTCAAGTCTTCTGGTGCCAAGCCACTAACCAACCACCCACTGCAACCCCACCTCCCCACTGCCAGTCCCATGATGCTTTTACCTTTTGGCTCAAGGTGCACACAGACCCTCTTACACTTTATTTGAAGACAGATAATCAAGACTAGTACCTGGACCCCCCTCTTCAACTCCACTGGCCTGCCGGTCCTCTGCCATTTCACAGAGAAGCATACAGGCTGCCACTGATTATCTGGATGTACCTGTAGTCATCTCCACGGCCCTGGACACAGCCGTTAACCTTTTGGATAAAAGGATCCTTCGCCTTCCCATGTGTAAACCAAAGCAGCTCCTCTCACAATGTCCTGTGAGGCTTGACTGCGATACTGTTGTCGTGGCCGGTAGGTGTAACAAGCGTCTGTACCTTCCCGGCTCCCTGCCAGGTCAGGGAGGGGGATGGTTGGGACTGTCAGATCTGCAAGGACTCGCGAAGCAATCCCCTGAGTGCGGAAGTCGGGAGAAATCGGAGTCACAAGGAGGCCACGTATGCACGTGAGGAAAGATCTAGCAGAATTCAGGAGCGATTCAGGAAATAGGGAAGATGATGCTGAAAGGAAACATGCAGTTGTCCACCCCATTACGCGACATGAAGCAGCTCTTACAATCTGTAAAGATGAGGACAAAGCTAGATTAAGAGAAAAAGTATGCGTGCGGCAGTTAATAGGTGGAGGCAGCATTTTCGCAGGTGTATTTGGGCGGAGGAGGAGGAAGGGGGGCGGTAACAGCTTGCTTCCCAGTCGAAGAGGACGATCCTGCACAAAGCAGTGTCTTTAACCTTTCACTTAAGTATCACTGAGTTTTTAAATCAAGACCCTATTTTAGCCATATGAGAGCTTGGAGTTCAGACTGATCAGGTGACAGAATTTATAATGTCCACGTGAAAGACTTCGGCCATGCAGCCCTTGAAAAGATCCATTTTCTTCAATATGCTGATGTTAAATTGTATTGTATAGAAGAGCTCAAGCTACTGGAGGCTGGTGAGAAGGGAAGGAAGGAAGGAGTTCAGGACGTTTTATAACGACGTCACCTTGTGCCAATCGCGAGCCAGCAGTCTCTACCCCTGAAAGCCTAACGTTGTGAGCTTCTCCCTCCTTATTCCAAATCACGCTCTGAATAATGCTCTTACTTGAGAAAGACCATAATGCAAGTGGATGTACCGCTCCTTTGTCCATTGTGATGCCAGTCCAGGGCTCGACAACAGGTCTCAGCTTTCTTAAGGGTGGCTTTAGAAACATGTATGGGAAGAGATGCTGTCCTCGGGGAAAACATTTTAACTTCAGCCTTTTAAGGTTCAGTTCTTGGAAATAAGTTGTCTATTTTTGGTCTTAACTGCCCCAGGAGATAAAACAGCATTAGACTTTAAAGTGCGTGTGTGAATGGTTCTGGCAAAAGGAGGGCTGCGATCTACCTGTGGGCCTGCTTCAGTGGGGTGCACTCGGCTATTTTCACCCAAATGACTCCGCTGATACTTCAGGGCTAACAGTAAATGGACTCTGCGTCGTTACAGCGAGTCCTTGCTGTCTGGGGGAAGAGAAAGAGGAAGCTGAGCGCTCTGCCCGCCGACCTGCACTGAGGCCGGGGAGTAGGCCGGAGGGGTCCGCTGAGCTGCGGCCTACACTTCCGGCGTTGTCCTGTGGTGTCGCTGCCCTGCCTCAGTGGCCCCAGAGGCACCCAGGACGCCCGTTCCCCTCAGCATTGCTGGCAGGTGTGCACACTGGAGCTCAGGCGCCCACCCCCAACTGTGTTCACAGAAAGCAGTGACAAAGTCCCTGTTCGTGTCATCTCCGTGACGGAGGGTGTAAGCCCCGGTTTCATTTCCCAGGCAGCGTGAGACACAAAGAGAACCGGGGTTGCCTGTCAGTTATTAGGGGCAAAGTGTCGCCCCAGACAGTTCTGCAACTTTCTCCACTCACAGCACTGACGTGGCTAGTTAAGGGCGCGTCACCTACTAACCTCTGCGGAGCTTCCTCCCCAGATCGTCTTTTCCTTCCGGATACATTTTATTTTGGGAGGTTGACGCCAGTAGATGATGTGGGCTACCTTTCCCGTGTCTGTCTCGCTTGCAGGAGACAATGCCAAGAGGGCAGAGCGCGCTGCGGCGTCCTCGGGCCCGGTGAGCAGGACCTGCTGCCTGGTGCTCCTCTCGTTCCCATGGGCGAGTGGCTCTTCTTCTCTACTGATGCTGTGGCACCTCGTAGGCAGCTTCTCTCACAGCCAGAGGGACCCACAGTTCGGGTCCTCCGTGCAGGGACACTGGCTCCGGGTCCCTCCCCTGTGGAATTAAGCGACGGGACTCGATGGCATAGGGCCCAAAGGGGCCCAGTGGAGAATCACGGTACCTCCATCGCTGTTTAGATGAAAACGGGCCCCAAGGGCCAGAGATTTAGCTCAGTGGTTCTGGCGCCTGCCTCGCAAGTGCAAGGTCCTGAATTCGATCCCAGTAACCACATAAAATGCTGGGTGTGGTGACTCACGCCCACCAGCAATCAGTTCTACCCCCCACAATGCCGGGCGTGGTGGCTTGTGCCTGTCATCCCAGCACTTGGGAGGCAGAGACAGGAGGTTTGCTGAGTTTGAAGCTTGCCTGGACTACATAGTGAGCTCAGGGCCAGCCTGAACTACAAAGCAAGACCCTGTCTCAAAAAATAAAATAAAATAAAATAAAATAAAATAAAATAAAATAAAATAAAATAAAATAAAATAAAATAAAATAAAATAAAAATAAAAAACATAGACAAGAAGCAAAAAGCAAACAATCGAAAAATTTTAGAGTCTGAAAGACCATTGAAATCATTGTCCAAATACTTCACAGTGTTTCCTTCTGCACCAGATCCCCTGGTCTGGCAGTAGATGACTTTTGGCTCTTTCCCAATGTGAAAATAACCAGGACAGATAAACACTTGGAATCAAGTCAGGTGAATTAATCAGTCGGTGAACTAAATTTTTGCCCAGTAATTATCCTGCCCCCCACTGCAGGGTCCTGGCCACTAGTTCCCTGCCAGTGGCCTCGCAAAGGTGCCCTGGACACAGCACAGACGTGGACCTGTGATGTCCAGCTGGAGACGTCTTAGGCTACTGGGTACCATGCTGGGGAACTCGCTGCCAGGGGCGGGCTCCTACCTGAGGGTGCCACAGAGGTAGGTAGGCTGGAGGACAATACAGCAAGAGATACCACTGTGTAGTATTCCATGGGGAAAACTCATGGATCTTTAAACCAAGCCAATTTAATGTACAACAGACTTTGGGAAAAGAGAAGAAAATGTTCAAATGATAAGGGAAAGAAGGGGGAAAAGAAGAAGGGACAAAAAATAGAAGAAAAAATAGAAATAAACCTTTTGTACAGAAGCAGGGAAAGAAGGATTAAAGGGAAGATAAAAAAAAGCAAGATATATTGTATCCTGGTACAAATTCCCTATGATATTATCATTATGTATATCTAAAATGTACCAGTAAATGTTCTGTTTAAAAAAAAAAAGAATTAGTTTTAAGATTGGAGAATCTGGGCCCAAGGGTTAGCTCAGTGGTTCCAGCGCCTTCCTCACAAGCGCAAGGTCCTGAGTTTGATCCCCGGTAACCACGTATAATGCTGGGCGTGGAGACGCTTGTCATCCCAGCACTCGGGAGGCAGAGACAGGAGTATTGCTGAGTTTGCGGCGGCTTGCCTGGGCACCATAGTGAGCTCAGGGCCAGCCTGAACTACAAAGCGAGACTCTGTCTCAAAAAGCAAAAAAAAAAAAAAAAAAAAAAAAAGATTGGAGAATCTCTGATTACCCAAGAAGTTCAAAATTACTCAGGTGCTTTCTACATTTTTTCCTTGAAAAGAAAATACAAGGTTCATACTGGAAGCTACTGTCTTCCCGTACCCAATTATTAGAATATTCCAGGGAATATTCTAATATTTCCCTCTATTTCTGAGGGAAATAGCACTTATGCCATGTGAATCCACACACACACTCACGCTCGCGCACACACACACACACACGCGCGCGCGCGCACACGCACGGGCTGCTGGACTTGGGCTCAGGCTCAGGCTCCGGCTCCTGCTGCCCGAGGGTCCCGCCAAGGACCCCGTAGCTGGGGGAGAGTCAGACAGGGCAGCCCCTCCTCTCCCTCGAGACAGTGCTCAGGCAGGCGTGTGCCCTCACACCGCGCCGTCCTTTTTGTTCAGAGCGCAGCTGGCTGTGCCGTGCTGTGGATTCACTGCTGGCGCAGAGGTACAGCGAGGTCTGGTCGGTGCCGGCCGAGGGCAGCGTCAGGGGGAAGGCCTGCTGCTCGGCTCTGGTGACGCTGTAGCCTTCCGGAGCTTCTCCGTGGGCGGTGCTGGAAACGCTTCCTGAGTAGTGGAGCAGCCTCAGCCCCTGTCCTGGATCTTGGCGATACCAGTACATTGCAAAATGGTTCATGTCCTGGGAACAGCTCAGGGTCGCCTTTGTTCCCGTGAGTATAATACGGTATCTGGGAGTCTGGGTGACTCCGGCATGTGCGAAGCCTGCAGGCGAGAGAAGCACAAGTGGAGGTCAACACCTCAGATGTAGGTTGTACCTGCAGGGACGGGATTTGAAGCAGCAACCCTGCAAACCTGGGGCCAGGTTTCCCCACAGAGCCCAGAACTTACTTGCCCCCAAGAGACACAGGGTTGCACAGAAGAGTTTAGGGCTCATGGCAGATCGCTGTGAGAAGGAAAGTCCACCTAAAGGCTGAGACTGCAGGACCGGAAGCTGGAGCTCTGAGGCTCCTCCCTCGGGGGAGGGTAGAGGGGCCGCTGGTGCCATTCCTGTCTGCTACCCTGGCCCGGGCTCCCTTCAAGCGGGCGTCCCTGTGGAGAAGCCTCCAGGGTAGGTGGAGCCCTGCGTGCAGCAGACCCTGACCCGGTGCTTTCCCACACCCCTCTAACTGTGGGTCCTCTCTCTGCACCTGTCCAGACATCAAGGCCACCCTGGCAAATCTTCAACTGTGACTCTCACTTGCTGGTAGCCTAGTGGTAACGGAAAACTTCTCAACAGCTGCCTAATATAGATCCAAAGCCAGGTTCTTAACCCTTTTCCGTCCTAGGTTGTGCTGGCAGGCTCTTTCACAGCCCCGTGTCATGACAGTGCCATCTTGTGGCCCGTATATGAAGTTTCTGTGTTATTTCCTTTGCAATGGCGCAAAGAATGTTGGGAAATGTCTGCGTGATCAGCAGGTCTTAGGATCCGTTTCCTTGAATTCTAATCCAGTCTTGTCCTCCGTATGTCTTTGAGTTACTACACTCAATACTCTCATTTTACTTCTATCACATATTTCACAGTCACAGTCACAATCTTAATGTGTTTTTCTTTAATGCTGTCTTTTTTTATTTTTTTGAGACAGAGTCTCACTTTGTAGTTCGGGCTGGCCCTGAGCTATGTAGTTCAAGCAAGCCTTGAACTCAGCAATCCTCCTGCCTCTGCCTCCTGAGTTCTGGGATGACAGCCATGAGCCTCCAGCCCAGCATGAGAGTTTCAACCCGATTTGCCTCTCCTTGATAGGGAAGCATCAGCACTCTTTCAGTAATTATTTCCATTTTGAATTTCCAGATACCTGAATGAGGACATTAGAGGCCTCTCTTTGGTTTTGATTTATAATTTAAAAAATTGTATTTAGGAGAGGTCTCCTGTTACTCTATGCTTATTTTGAGCAACATACTCACTAAAATTTTGGAAGAGTAAAGGCTCCGCATATTATAATCACAAAACTCAGACAATGGGGGCATTGGATTGTATTTTCTAAAAACTATGTATTACTTTTACCTTATATTTAATATTGTATATGTTTAGAAAAATGTGAATAAACAATTAACATTCAAAAAGATTGGGATTTTTATAAAGGTGTGAGGATACAGGTAGGGGACTAGGTGGCAAATGTGATTATCCGAGGTATACCTTCTCTCTCGGGAGCACCTGTGTTGAGTTTAAAATTTTAGATTTAGAGCTGCAGCTGATGAGCGTTCTTCCTCAGGTGCTTAGTTTTAGACAAAAAAAAAAAAAAAGAAAGGCTGCAGAAGATGAGTCAGGACTTTGGGGGAAGAAAAAAATGGGCCTGGTCCAAAGGTTTATTCCTATTTTAGAGAACATCACCTGAGAGAGGATTGCCATTAACTAGTGTTCCTTTGTTAAGGGTTTTAATTAGAGTTTGGCTATTAAGGATTTTAAGGGTTTTGTTTTGTTTTGTTTTGTTTGTTTGTTTGTTTGTTTGTTTAACACAGGGTCTCACTCTGTAGTTAGGCTCTGGACTCACTCTGTCGCCCAGGCTAGCCTTGAACTCACAGCTATCCTCCCGCCTCTACCTCCAGAGTGCTAGGATTACAGATGCGAGTCACCACGCCCAGCATTCTGGTATGTGGTACTGGGGATAAAACTTGGAACCTTGCAATTGCCAGGCAGATGCAAGAACCACTGGACTAAATCCCCGGCCCATAAGGATTTTAATTATTTTCATTGTCAGTGGGTTGTCACTACATGCTGAGTCAAAATTTCTCCCAGGATATAGACTTCCTTGGGTTCTGGGGAGTAACTCAATCCTCCTCCCTCACTGAGCACATTGTTAAACTGAGGAAGTCTCTCCTCCTTCAGAACTCCGCAGTAACAGGCACAGACCTCCTGCATGGATTAATCACACAGCCTTTAATTCCATGCCTTTCATTTCAACTAGAGTGATAGGTAGACAATAAGCTTCAAGGATATGTAAAAGGACTGCTTTTAAAAGCTTGACAATTATTGTGGTTTCTTTTTCTGTCCACGGGTCAGACCTGAATAAAGGAATTGTGCAGCTGCACTGATTTCTGGATGTGATTAAACCTCAGAAATGTTCTCAAATGCCATAAACAGCACAAACCTGAAAGAATCGTCTTTCTTGTTAGCTGGTGAGAATGTAGAATGAAAGAGAAACTGATGTGATAAGAAACTCCAAAGCCCATACCCCACAAGCTTAAACGTTACATTTTGCAAACATTATATTTTGGCCTAGGAGTCGCATCTGTGTTCCACGTTCTGTCCAGTCCCGCGTGTCGAGCTCCTCCTGCTGTCACGACCACGTGTTTCAGAGGTCACCCTCACTGAGGAGGCCAAAGTTGGAGACGTGGTCTAGGAAAGGAGTTCCCGGGATGACTTTCAAAGACAGAGAATTCTCACCTGTGCCCTGGTTTTATTTGCTCCCAGAAGGCACAGGACAGCAGAACACAGAGTATACACTTGATGACACCATTAAAATAGTACCAGGACAACTTCCTGCCACGGACGGTGATTCTTCAGGAAGGAAATTCAGGGTGCTCAGACGTCGTGATTCCCATGACGTGGGTTTAAGTGAGTTTTCCTGGGCAGCTACACAAGGGCTGGGTCTGTGACACTCATGCCAGTCCTGGCCGCCTGGGTTGTCCCTAGAGACTCTGAGAAACTGAAGAACTACAGTTCTAAACCCCCTGAAGGTGGGTTTTGTCTTCATAGGGACAAACTGGTCTTTCACCCACAGATGAGCAAATAATTTAATTGCAATATAAGTATTTGCCTTTATAAGAAATAACATCAATCCATAACAAATAAAATAAATATAAAAGAAATAGGGACTTCTTTTAAAAACTTTCAGAGTTTTTATTTTTAAAATCCCACCTTCTTGAGTTGAAGATCTCAGTGACATCATTTCAAATCAAAAGCCTGGGATGACAATTAAAACAGTCTGACTTCCCCAATCTACACTCCCACCGACAGTGGAAAGGGTTCTTCTCTCCCCGCAACCCCGCCAACATTTGTGATTGGTTGGTTTCTTGATAACAGCCAATCCTTCTTTAGCATTGCTTTAATTTGCATCTCTTGAATAGCAAATGATGCTGAACAACTTCTACACATAGTTTGTAATAGTTAAATCTTGGGAACAGCCAAAATGCACATCAACTAAAAAATGGATAAAAAGATGTCTTTTTCCTTTTTTTTTTTTTTGTACTAGGGAGTGAATTCAGGACCTTGCACTTCCCAGGCAAGTGAGATGCCACTGAACTGTATTCCTGGTTCAAGATGTGGCTTTTTTATACACTGGAGTACTACTTGGCCATAAAGAAAGATAAATGAGACATTTCTAAGTAAATGCACTTTAAGATCATACTCTTTAAGTGAGATAAATCAAACTCATGTATAAGTATAGCATTATTTCTCTCATGTAAGAAATAAAAGTGTAAATAAGGACCAAAACGTATAAAAGGTATTGTGAATAGGAATAAGGGGTCAAAGGGAGAGGATGGGGAATGGGGAAAAAGAAGAACCAGGATATGTCATGTACAGGTACAAATTTCTGAAGATGAATGTCATCATTATGTACACCTAAAGTGTACTATTAAACATGATTAATTTTAAAAAGTCTGTGGAAGACTGAGCTAGCTAATTAAGAAGAAGCCGGCATGGTAGTGCAAGAATGCTGTCACCTACCTATCAGAATGGAAGCACTGGGAAGCAGAACCAAAATGAAAGAAATGATTTTTAAGCAAAGCAGAAGAAATGAAGTTTTATTATTACCATTAAAGTGCTTACCAATTAACTGTCACAAACATAACAAAGACTTACACTTCAAAACAGGCAAACAAATCTTCTATGTTGTGGAAAACTTAAACCATGACAAAGAAGAAAGGGGCTTCCGAACAGGGGTGTATGCGCAGGCCGAGGCTTCCAGACAGCAGGTGAGTCAGCAGATGGGGAGGAGCAGGGCCACTGGACATGGCCAAGCTAGGGTGGGTGAGCAACAACTTCAAAGTCCTAGAAAAGACCCCTCCCAGAGCTCTGCCTGGCAGTGCCAAGACCTCCAGCCTTCGCCCCGCGGGGCTGGCCTCATTGAGGACCACCAGAACCCAGCGACTCACGCGGGTTTCTCACCCATGTTTAAAGCCATGATATTCGCACAGCTCTTCTATGGGCTCTTCCTAGTCGGAGGACAGCAGGTGCCGGACTGTCTTTAGGGTCTCTCGGAGCTGCGGGGAGAGAAAAGGTTTGTGAGCAGGAAGGAGGTGGCTGTGCCCCACTGTGGCTACTGGCACAAAGGTACACCGCCGAGTCCCCCGGCTGTGTGTCCTGGATCTTCAGGTTGGAGAAAGTGCCCTGAGGCCTCTCAGCTGAGAACCGCTCGGGAGGCATCTTGGATGTGTCTGACGGGATTTCATTCTGGAAATACATTAGGAACTCCGGGGCTTCTTGGAAGCTCTGTCTATACCAAGAAAGAAAATCGTGACCAGAAATTGGATCACACCTGAAAGTTACATTCTGTCCCCTCTTTGTGACCCTGTAACTGGGGGACTGAAAGACACCGGCTTCAGTAAGACCTGTGGAGACACAAGTTGGCAACAGAATGAGAAAAACAGCTATAGCCACCACTCGCATAAAGCCACACGTGCACACGCACACACAGGTGTGTCCACACATACAACAGCCCTGTTCAGCATTCTGCAGACTCACGTGTCCCCAGAAGATAGAGGGCGACCCGGGCCAGGAGCCTAGGGTCCATGACAGTGTCGGCGCAGGAGGGAGGCTCACGGGTCAGACCGGGAAAAGCGCCCTCTGCCACCACACGCGGTTCCCACAATGACATCACTTCCTCTACCGGTCCCCACGACCTCAGGAGCACACAGTGTACATTAAAAAATACCAGCGTGACTGATTTAAATACTTACAGGCTTCTTTTTAACAAAATCAACTTATAGATCATATTTTCAGCCTCAGTGCTGTCAGATGCTGAGTTCTCACATTCTGTGTCCTCCCACAGGAAGGAAGGATTTCTACAGATTATGCATATATATACATATATCTATACATATATATGCATATATATATATGCATATGTATATACATATATATATATGCATTTTGAGCATGAAAAATATTTTTTTTGAGACAGGGTCTCGCTTTGTAGTTCAGTCTGGCCCTGAGCTCACTGTGTAGCCCAGGCAAGCCTCGAACTCAGCAATCCTCCTGCCTCTGCCTCCCGAGTGCTGGGATTACAGGTGTGAGCCACCACACCCGGTGAAAAATTTTTAAATCTAAAAATATCATTTCTTTTTTTCCTTTTTCTACTCACTCAAAGCTCTAGGAAATAGCCTAGGTACCAGAATTACATTTGTAGATTTTATACTCACTGGAAATTTCCACACCAATTTCCCGGCAAACTGACTGATGTCCATGAAGCCTCCCACGGTGGCTCAGCACGTGAGCGCTTTTCAAACCCCAGAGCAGATCGGCTCATTTGCCAAAATTCACTAACTTTTCCCCTGTTCTGAACCCTGGCCTGGGCAACGGGGATCGGACACGTGAGAACCACTGGATGCCAAGTCCTCGCTTCAGAGATTTGCTTCTCCGTGGCTGGCTGAAGATAGTTAAGGAGCAAATGTACTGATGTATGAATTACATGTGATACACAGTATACATTCTTAATGAACTGCCGGTGACTTCTGAGCAACATATATGACAACACAAAGGAGAATTTGGGACACACGTGTCCCAAGCTACTAGAAAGTCCTAAGGATTTTCCCTTGTTTCTTAGTTCTAACTTAGCCAGTGAGATAAAATATTCTCCACTGTGAAGTTGTGTATTTTCCTGGAAGTGGATAAAAAGGTCACATTGCTCATGAATTAATACTGCTTGGCAGGATTCTAGCATCACAGCAGCTATGAAGGAACAGAAAGCAGCAAGAGCTGAAACTGCTTCTGAGCAGGAGGACAGCCGGAACCAGTCATGACAGGAAAACCTAGAAAGCAGACAGCCCAGTTTCATACGTAACCCACTCGCCATCACAGGTGCGCCGGAATAGGAGCCCGCAGACACAGCAGGGCTGAGAAGGTGGCCGAGCGGAAGAATCATGGGGCGGGGGTCCTAGCCTGTGCAGGATGGTGCTGCGTCAGATGGTCTACTCTGGAAGCTGCATTTACTGAGTGGGTGGGCGTCTAACCCACGGAAGACACAGATGAACGAAGAGACCGACCCTCCTTCCGGTACCAGAGAAAGATCCAGCTGAAGGCTTCACAGTGGAAACTTGAGCTCTGCCTGGTCTCCAGCGCCACCAGCCCACCCTGCAACAGGTTGAATTCATGAGGGCCTGAAAACGCGTTAGCAATACCTTCCAGTGAAAATGGTAGCTCCTAGTGCTTCTGTTTTTCAGGAACATGCTGGCTCATGCGGACAGTCTCGTCTCAGTTGTTGGTCTCATTTTACAGATGAAAAAAGCTCAACCTAATACGACCAGGAACTGACTTCAGTCTTGATGAACTTGGGCTGGAACGAACTGGCGTCGGGGCCTAACGGACATGGCGCTGTGCATGTCTTAGCCCCTCCATCAGTAACTCCTGGGAAAAGCGAATTCTGGGAGTGATTTCATTAAAGCCACCAGGTGGGATGGGGATGAGAGGAGGGGCGCTCTGATTCTGGAGTGGATCTCTTTGTGAAAGCGCACGATAGCAGAGCTAGAAACACGGGGCTTAGACCAGTCATTCACTCCCAGTTCTGCACCCAAGTAGCTATTTGATTTGGTTCAATATGTAACTATAGGCCAATTCCTCCAGCTATTAAATGAGAGCAATCATTGCATTTGTCTCTTAGTATTTTCTGTGATAAGTGAAGTTACAAATGAAACTTTGCAAATTAAGGTCTTTGGGGTATGTAGTAAAACGTCAGGAAATGATGCTGTTATTGTTTTGTTTTTCCTGAGACTCATCTGGGGACCAGAATTAGCTAGGAATGTGCCTTCATGGTCCTAGTGCTTGGAGATCCACAACCAGTGCCACCACTGAATTGATGGATGATCTTCACAGGAAAAGTCAAACGTTTTCTAAAATACTGTAGCTCTTGAGGTGGTAGGTATATATAATGGAATGTCACGACATCGTAAAAAATAAATTCTGCTATATATTGTGGCATTCATTAACTTGGAGGATATTACGTTAAACAAAATAAGTCAGTCACCAAAAGACACTACTATATAATTCCACTTCTAGGAGGCACCTAAAATAGACCCCCTAGAAGGAGCATAGAATGGTGGTTTCAGACTGTTGGATGGAAGAAATGAGGAGTTGCTCTTCAAGAGTATAAAGTTTTGCTACATACTTAAATTCCAAAATCAGTAAATCATTGTGCCTCTCTATAAAACAATACTACAGTGTACACTTGAAAACCTGGTAAGAAAGTAGGTAGGGCTGGGGGCTAGCTTAGTAGCATCATGCCTTCCTTGCAAGCACAAGGTCCTGAGTTCAGTTCAGGTACAAAAAAAAAAAAAAATCTGTTGAGATTTGTAGCATGTAAATGTTCATGCTACAAATAAAAAATATTTAAAAGCTTGCAGAAAAAGGTAGTCAGAGAAAGAGGAAAAGACAAGAAAATAAAGACAATTCTTGCATAATTCAAAAACTAAGGAAGCTACTTGATAAAGTTTTTTATTTTCTTTCTTTTCTTTCTTGTTTAGAACATTTCACTTTTTCTCCATTTTCTCCATTCTGAGAACAATGCCATGTATGAAGTAGGGGGCTCCCAAAATGTCTGTTGAACAAAGAATAGAAGAGGCGAATGAGTGATGGGGGTCACACTCCGTCCCCCTGTGGCATGGCGCCCTGCACAGGGAAATGGCTCTTTCCCTGACAAACAACCCACCCTGCCTTCTGCAGCTGCAAAACTACATTACGCACAGGCTGCCGGGAAAGAGGTCACATGGGATTCTCTGCACAAAGCGGAGGCCCACGGTGCAGCACTGTGCCCTTGCTTCTCATCACAAGGATCCATGAATACACTTGGCCTTGATGGCATAGACTTAGACTTCTCGGCAGACCGCTCATAACAATGGCATGTGGCGCATAACATTCGCACCCTACTAACTGACACCTGAGAAGGGGAGACTAGCGGAGGGCACGGATCTGCTGGGTGGACAGAGAGAGGGTCATGGCTATTGGAGGAACAAATATCGGCCTGCAGGGACACGGACAGGTAAACAGGCGCTGAACTGGCGCCTGTCCTGCGAGCCCTGCGCCGATCACAGATGCCAGCAGCAGAAGTGTCTGGGCCAGGCCTGTGAGCCTCCCCGGGCGCCAGGCTGGCTGCCAGCTCCGCCTTCCCGGTCACTTCCGGAATAGAAAGAAACGTTTCTGTGCAGAAGGCGGGGGGCCATGAGGCGCTGTGCCAAGCTGCTGGCACAGAGAAAGAGCGCCGAATCCCCCAGCTCCAAGGCCCTCAGGATGAGTTCAGAGCTGTAGTTCGAGAACTGCTGCGCAGAGAAGCGGTCCGGCATGCTTCCTTCCTCTCTCTTCTCACCATTGTAATATTGAATGAGGAACTGGAGGCCCCGGCGCGGCTTCTGTTGGTACCAGGCCACGGAGAAGTGTCCAGACATAGGGGAGCATCTCAGTGTCGTTAGCTGTCCTTGAACTTGGATCAGGTGTTTTGGGGTTTGCACGACTTCAGATTCCGCGGAGCCTGTAAGGTCAGCACAGAGCCGTCCTCAGATGACTGGTCCTCGGGGACCAGGGTCGCAGACGGGAGGCTCCCGCCGCGCCCAGGACTCACCTGCTCCCAGGAGACACAGGGCCACGCAGCACAGGAGCCTGAGGCCCATGGCGGCATCAGGAGCAGAGGGTTCTCCTCTTTGCGCGCGCGGGGCCTCCCGGAGTGACCCTCCCAACGCGCTGACGCTCTGGGCTCCCTGACAGCAGTGTTAAGTCCTGCTCTGACCTTGCGCCCCCTTCAGGCCGTCTGGCGCACTGCACCCGACGGGCAGGACCCAGGCCGTGTGCCGCGCACAGCGCACCGCTCCCGCCCTGCGTGCCCCGAAGCTGAAGCTGGTCAGGGAGAGCGCCCACCCCGTGTGCCTTCCACACCAACGGCACCCCCGCCAGCCCCTGACCCGGACCCGACACTGATTTCCACCTTTGCCTTCGGCCGCTTCACCGTCCACATCCACCGCCTACGCGGGGGCAGAGAATACGCTGAGACCCGGAGCACGCTTACCTTCCCTGGACAGTGAGTGTCTGCCTCCGCGTACACAGTGAATTCACGCCCCTCCCTGGGCCAAGCAGGAAGCCTGGCATTCTCCTCAACCCTGCTTTCCTGAGCCGCTTCCCAACCACAGCACATCCAACCCCACCCAGCGCCCACGCAGGGCTCCTTGAAGCATTGTGGAGTCACAGCGCCCCCACGTGGCCAAGGCCCACAGTCTCCTTGAATCCCGCCTTCTGGGCCCAGGAGTTCATGAGGACTAAACCAGAAAAGGGGACCCTGGGCCCCTCATTTCCTCACGCGCACTCACTGTACTGGGTTCCCAAGCTGGACAATTTAGAGTTGACTTTTCAAATCCTTGCGTAGGATTTCAAAGCCTGTAGAGCAAAACGAGAACTCGATTGTATGAACCAAATTACATTTTGAAAAGAAATGCTACACCGTTGGACTTAGTCTGGAAACAATAGCACGGGCCATGAAGTGGTGGCGCATGTGCAAGACCAGCCTGGGGACACCGTACTCCACAGCTGCGCTCAATTAGACCCACATCTTTTGATATTTTGCATTTAATTTTTAACCAAATTTTAGATAGTGCTTTCTATTCAAAAAAATTGTTTCCAGATTTTATTGATCTGGAAATTAACAACCTGATATGGTTTAGATCTAAAATGTCCCCCTGAAGTCTCATGTTCTCAGAGCTGGGCACAGTTAGAAGAGGCAGGCAGAACCCCCCGAGCCATGTACTGGGGTCCCTGGCTTCTTCCTCTCTGCTTCCTGGACGCCATGGGCCGAGCAGCTCCCCCCCCCCCACATCTGTCATGCCTTTGTGCCTTGGAACTGGCCAGCTTTCCACAGAACCCACCGGAGGTTGTGAGCCAAATGAATTTCTCCTGTAAGTTACAGGTGTCATGAAGGTTTTTATTTTTATTTATTTATATATATATATATATTTTTTTTTTTTTTGAGACAGGTCTCGCTTTATAGTTCAGGCTGGCCCTGAGCTCACTATGTAGCCCAGGCGAGCCTCGAACTCAGCAATCCTCCTGCCTCTGCCTCCCAAGTGCTGGGATGACAGACGTGAGCCACCACCACCCGGCACTGTGGTATGTGGTATTGATTCCTGGTGGGCATGAGTCACCACGCCCCAGCATTGTATGTGGTTACCGGGATCAAACTCAGGACCTTGCACTTGTGAGGCAGGCGCCTGAACCACTGAGCTAAACCTCCGGCCCATGAACGTTTTCTAATTACCAAGAATGATAAGACACTGTTATTGACCACAAGTAATTTTTTCTTCCATGTTTAGATTAATTTCTGAGCAGCCTTGATGATGTTTCCAGCTATGTAAAGTCCCTCGGGATGGAGCTGGGGAAAGCATAGCTGTACTGAGGAGGACTACAAATATGGAGGAATATTAATATGGTACATTTTTTGTTCCTTATCTCAGCCTGAGACACTGTAGAGGCTTCTAGCCTTGGTCATCAACTGTGTGGAAACACAGATCCGCACCATACTGGAGAAGTGATATGGATGGAAATGGCCATCCATTACATTCAGGTAAGAGGAATGCTGTACAAAGGTGAAACTGGGAATGAACATTATAACAGGACTCTCTCCAAATAGATAGTAACATGTGTCAACTATATACGTGGCTTTTCCTATGAAGGCGAAGCCAGTTGAGGAACACAAACCAAAGCTGGGAATGACTGGGTGAAAAGGGGTAATGAATGCAGGTGGGAGCCAGACAAGCAGTGTGTGTTGGAAGTGGAGAGAAGGGTTCTTCCGGGTCTGGGAAAGACGGGTACAGAAAGGGGGTGCAAAGCTTGCTGGGGTTTAGGAGAGGTTGGGAAGGGTTCCATAGGCGCAGAAGGCAGTTGGATCTGGGTGGTCAGCAGACGAGTGGTACCCTTGGGAAACAGAATGGATCTCGAGAGACTGGCAAGTCTCTGTCCACACACGGCCAGGACTGACATGCCTCCCTCTGGGGTTTGGAAAGTACCCCGAGGAGGAGACAGTGCTGCAGTCTGCAGTCAGGAAGGAAGACTTCATAGGCAACTCCCGCATTCTCACCTCAGGCAACCGGCCTCCTGGTGATATTCTCAACTCCTGCTGGCTGCCAGGCAATGCCAGTGTCCACAAGGATTTGCTCTATATTTTGGAGGGTGTGTTGAGGGTTTTAGAAGCTGGAGGAGAGAGCCTGTGTTGCAGGGAACACCGCCTTGAGTCTCCACGCGACCGTTTTCAACCAGCTTTTCTCAGTTCTCTCTTCTTGACTGTCTTTCCAACTCAACTTGCTTTCCTTCAGTTACGTGAAGTCAGCCTCTGTGATGTGCCCGCCCACATTACCCTGCCATTGCATAACCTTGACCTCAGAACAAAATTTCCCACCCACAGGAGCGGGAGGCAGCTGTTACATTACAAGATCTCCCTAGGGTGCTTCCCACGGTACAGAGTCGGACAGGAGCTGCCCCCGGAGAGAGCTGACTGAAGTAGCCCGTGGCCTGGAAAGACTGTCTCGACCTGAATTTCCCTTCCCCTGGTGGTAGAAAAGCCCATACTCTCCAGAGTCCTAAAGCAGTTTCCCTTCCCTCCTGCAAGCTCGGAGTCTAGGATCTTTTTTTCTTTCTCTCTTTCTCCTTTTTTATATCGGAGGTTGAACCCAGGGCCTTCACACTGAGCCAGGGCCCTAGCCCTTTTTATTTTGAAGCAGTTTCACTAAGTTGCCTAGGCCGGGTTTGGGACCCCCTTGCCTCGGCCTCCAGATAGCTGGCATGCTGGGCATGCGACCCCCGCGCCTGGCTGGTCCCTGTGTTTCCACACATCCGTCCGATCTGAGGCGGCTCCGTGCTGGCAGGAAGTTTGCATACGGAATGTTGGAGACCTTGCCCGCTGTGCCCCCTGCTGGCACAGAGGTACACGGCCGAGTCTCCCCGGCTCCAAGGTGCTTATGTTCAGCTCAGAGACAGAGTCACGGAACTTAGCCGAGAATCGGTTAGAAACATTTCCTTTTGCTCTCTGTAAATCACTGTAATATTCGAAGAGAAACCGGAGCTCCTGACCCATGGCCTGTTGATACCAGGACGCAGTCTGGTGCCAGGCATCGGGGAACATCTCAGCGTCATCCGCTGTCCTTTTGTTTTGATCCTGTGTCTTGGAATCTGGATGACTCCGGCCTCCCCTGGGCCTGTGGGAGAAGCGGATGAAGAAGGAAGCCAGGACCAAGCCGAGGTGAGTCCCCAGGGGAAGGGGAGGATTCAGGAAATAGCAAGCCCAGAATGGGGACACCCTCCTTGTCTACGGGACTCACCTGCTCCCAGGAGACAGACAGCCACATAGCAGAGAAACCTCGATCCCATGGCAGGAATGGGCAGAGGTGAGCCATTGTCACCGGCCCAGGCTCTGGTCCTCTGAGGGCGGGAGCTGTGACGTGCACTCTGATTGGACGTCAGGATGTGATGTCACTGCTCTGAGGCCATACTCTGAGGCCAGCCGCTCTTCTTGCTGTGTTCCGGGCTCAGCTCACTCAGGACCCCGGCTCGGTCTCCTCTTGACACAGCTGCCTGACTTGGGCAGCTGGACCGGGGCTGCTCCGAGCCGGGCTGGAGTTAGGCCCGGTGTCTGCGCCCCAGCCCTCTTGCTCCTCCATGGAGGCAGGTTTTTCTCTGCCGGTCCCTGCTCAGGGCATACAAGCTATCATGGCCTCGTTCCAAATGCTTCCTTTTCCCTTTCAGACTCAGAGAGATTTATAACCGTTGTGCAGCTGGAGTTCTGGCTCCCTGCGGTGAAAACACACCACGGGTCCCGTCGTGTCATCGGCCCTCTCACCGCACAAACGGACCAGATAGCTCCTTCCTGAACCTTCCAGGGCCCCGGCTGCCGCTGTGTGGGCTACTCCACAGGGAAAGTTGGGGGTTCCTAGTCCTGTAGAGCCCCACTCTGGGCCAGTGGGCAATACACAAGATTTCACAAGTTTGGGACCTAGGGAATTATGTTTTCCCCCAACTTTGAAGTCTAACACCCCAGCTTACCATATTTAGAGATTGGGCCCTTAAGGAAGAAAATGAGGTTAAATGTATTTATAGTCAGTTTTCTCATGACTGGGCCACAATACCCAACATCTACAATTTAGAGGAGGTTCAGAGAATTCAGTTCATGGTCACTGGGTCCAAAGCAGTGGGACTGAATTTAAACCAGCTAGTAGAATTGAATTTGGGCCAATCGATGGACTTGAATTTGAAGCAATCACGGGGCTGCTGCTGCCGCCACATAAGCAACACTCTTCACGCTTCTCAGGCTGGATCCTGCGGTGCCGTCATGAGGCCCTTCCACCCCCTCTGGTGGCCCTACAGATCTACTTGCGGCTTACCTGTCAGGCAGCGTAGACTTCGAGGGTCTCATAAATCTCTGCTCAGGACTTTTAACCTGAAGGAAGACACGGTAAAGTGGTCGTGTTACAAAGGGCTACAAGTGCAGGCCCTCGGGGCTGCTACCCCTGAGGCTCTCCAGAGAGGCCCCGTGGAAATCAGCAGGGACCAGCGGCAGAGACGGCAGTGGCAGCAAGCCCTGGCTGTCTGGTGGTGGCATCTAGGAACGGCAGCGGGTGTTAGTTCTTCAATTTAGAAGCGTAGCCTGTTTCAGAGTAGGTACTTTGCTGCAAGTTGCAAAACTCTCCTTTTATAAAGAGCCGTTTACATTCCTTGCGGGGAGCCACTGCGCTTTCTTAGCATAGTGTCTCCCAAGCTCATGACATCCTGGTTAAAATTTATCCCATCATGAAGATGTTGTTTCCACGCATCACTGTAAGAGGGCAGTTCAGGCACGCTGTGCTTCTGGCTCTGCCCAGCTCTGACCCCTTGCCAGCCTGCACCTGCGGTGTGAGCGCACACTCACATGGGTAACCATCCCTCCTGCTCCTGGGTGCAGAGTCCCCAGGGGCTTTTGCTTCTGCCATCTACTTCTCCAGAACCTTCTTCCCTTTCCATTCCTCAAGTGGTGCTCAGGTTTGCCTCTTCCACAAGGCTGAAGATCTTTATCAGCGTCCCAAAAATCTTTTCTTTGTAGAAGGCCAGCTTCAATCAAAGATGGAAGGCCTGTTTTGCTATATAGAAAGAAAGAAAGAAAGAAGGAAAGAAAGAAAGAAAGAAAGAAAGAAAGAAAGAAAGAAAGAAAGAAAGAAAGAAAGAAAGAAAGAAAGAAAGAAAGGAAGGAAGGAAGGAAGGAAGAAAGAGGAAGGAAGAAAGAAAAGAGAGAGAAAGAAAGAAAGAAAAAGAAAGAAAGAAAGAAAGAAAGAAAGAAAGAAAGAAAGAAAGAAAGAAAGAAAAGAAAGAAAGAAAGAAGGGAAGGAAGAAAAGAGAGAGAGAAAGAAAGGAAGGAAGGAAGGAAGGAAGGAAGGAAGGAAGGAAGGAAGGAAGGAAGGAAGAAAAGAGAGAGAGAAAGAAAGGAAAGAAAGAGGGAGAGAGAAAGAAAAAGACCAGTGATCCAGGGACCAGGTTCCTGCTATGGCCACATTTATCACACCTTTGGGTCCACACCCACCTTCCCCTCGTGAGCATTTCCCAAACACCATGGCAGCATTATCTTTGTTTCTATTGACTGCCCCAGTGACTCGGGTTAATACATTTCCCCTACTGGAAGCAGTCACTGGCCAGCCACACATACCCACCACCCCGGCAGGAAGTGTGGGGAGAGCAGAGGCACCGAGTTTGTGCAGGGAGAGGAAACGTCTATATGAGACTGTGGCTAAGCTGCTGGCACAGAGATACATCGCCGAGTCTCCCAGCTGCACGGGCTGGATCTTCAGGATGGAATATGATCCTGTGGACTTTTCTGTTAAGAATCGATCCTTAAAAAAGTCTGCTTTGGTCAAAGGTTCATGGTTATAAAGATAAACCATAAACTCCATTCCTTTTTCTGCAGTCTGTCGGTACCAGTGGATGTTCGAGTGACCAGAAATGGGGTCACACGTCAGAGTCACATTCCGTCCCACATCTGAAACCTTGTGGCTGGGAGTTTGCTTGACTCCGGGTCCCATGTGTCCTATGGAGAAGACAGACGGCAAAAAGAGAATGAGGTGAGAGTCTGGAACTGCTCCTGGGCAAGGCAGGATGGGAAACCCCAGGCATTCCCGGGACTCACCTGCCCCCAGGAGACCAAAGATCACACAGCAGGGGAGGATGCGCTCCATGTTGAGGCCCCGAAGCCCGCGGCCTCTCTAGGCGAGCTCTGGTTGCTGGCAGTGCAGGGGAGGAGCTCTGGTGATGTCACCGTCTGTGCCGCACCCGTCATGGGGCACCGCGCGCCACCTGGCCCAGACCCCAGAGCACCCCGTGGTGTGCAGCCCGGTTCACACACTGCCGCTGAGAGGGGCCTCCTGATCCCACGGGGTCAGAGCAGCCAGCTGAGGTCCAAGCCCTGCAAGGCATAGTGGGACCTGAGCCTGAGGGATTCAATTCGGGGAATAAAGAGACAAAGGGGGCAAACGACCCGGCAAGTCAGCACGGAGAGGCAGTCCAGCGGGGACCTAAGGCTCGAAGCCCACAGGGTCACGTGAGAGCAGGGGAGGGAGCGTGGACGTAGAGCGAGATCCCCGCCGAGTGGACGGAAGCAGGCGGAGCCACTTCTCTGCGCGCTCAGGTGCGAAGGGGACAGCCGTGCAGATGTGACCAGGTCCACCTGAAGGCAGGACAAAGAGGAAATCAGGGAGCGGCCGCGCCGGAGTGTAGAGTAACAGAATCGGGGAGACAGTGCATGTTCTCAGTCCACTTCCCAGAGACTCTCTTCCTGCAGCTGCCTCCAGTCCCCGCTCTGATCCCCCAACTTCAGTGCTGCTGGCCCCCCGGGTGACCGAGGCCTCATTCCCGGGAGAAGAGGCTCAGAAGTGTTGGGTCCCGAAGCGAACAGAGAAACCTCCGCAGACAATGTCTGAGCCTTTGGCCCTCGGCGGGATATGATCATAGCGGTCACGGGAAGTCCCTGTGAACTCTTAAACCAAAGGATCTGCTTGTAACAGGCTTGTTTTGTTTCACAATGAGAAAGGCCTTTTTAAGAACTAGCATTAGAAGTGTTTGCTTTTTCATCAATTGACAGCAGAGTCACCCAGAAGGGAAAGAAACACCACATTCTAACTGCACATGGGCTCCGGAGTCGCCACATCTGTTCCACAGTGCTTCCCATACGGGGTCTTGCAGAAAGTCTTCAGAGGAGCCCTCATTCGCCCACAAAGCTTCCTGGCTGGACCCACAGGTTTGTGCACAGGGAGACAGTGACTCCGCAGGGCTGTGTCTTGGCTGCTGGCACAGAGATACACGGCTGAGTCTTGTGGCTTCAGGGCAGTCAAGTCCAGGTAGAAGTGAGATTTGTCTGGGCACCGAGGTGAAAAGCGGCTAGGCACACTCTCATTGAGGGCCACCTTCTGAAAGTTGCAGGCGAACATGAGCTCCAGGGGCTTCTCCGCACTCTGTCTATACCAGTACATGGCGTTATGATTCAGGTGTTGCTCACAGTTCAAAGACTTGTTATTTGCTGTTCCCATGACCAGATGTCTTGGTGTCTGGGTAATTCTGCTCTTTGTGGGGACTGTGGGGGGAAAGGAGCAAAACTCAGACAAAACCTAGGGGACATTGTCCCTGCAGCTAAAAGAGAAACGAGGTTGGAGCTCTAGGACATCGCACCGGAACCCAAGACTCACCTGCTCCCAGGAGACTGAGGACCACGCAGCAGAGGAGCTTGCAGCTCATGGTGGGGCCCGATCTCAGCTGGGCGTCTCTAGCACATCCTGGCCAAGCTGAGTTCCATGGCCCTGATTGGTGGTGACACCAGTGATGTCATTTTCCTTGACTAGTTCTGGATCCAGGGGATGTTTCTTCTGCCTCTCTTTACACCCTGTCCATATTCTGACAGGCAGTACATGTGCCCTGGGCAGGCTGTGACCGGTGGGGACGAAGGCAGACAGCTCTTTCCTCTTCAGTGGTGTTTGTGTGTGGCCCTTGGCTCTTTGCCAGCTCCTCTCTCAGACACAGACCGTTTATCCTCCAATTAACTCCTCTCCTCTCTTGCTCACAGGGGAAAAGACTCTCCAGACACAGAGCAGAATCATCTTGAGATTTAAATGAGCTTTGCCTGGAGACGCAGGTGAGAAACAACTTGGAACCATTTCATTTAACATGAGTTCCATATTATCGTAGCTAAACATAACCTTCAGCAATTGCTCAGCATCCTGCTTATACCGTTACTCAGAAACATGGCCCAGATTTTGTTCACACATACGGGGATCCTTGTTCCTCCCTCATCTGATGATAAATTCTGGAGTCTAGGAAACAGATGTGTCCAAAGAGCCTGCAAAGGAAAAGAAATAGAAATGGACAAACCCCAGAAAGTAGGCTGTGCTGTAAGGTTGGTCAACGGACTCAGGCGTGCTTGTACCACCTGGCCGTCCACTCGCCTGCTGCGCACCAGGGAGGAACCTGCAGCCCCACGCCCCGTGCTGCTCCGGGCACAAAGGGGAGGAACGGGGGTGCTCGGGTGCTCGGAGGCTGCTAGAGGCAAAGATGGGAGCATTGTGACTACAGAAGAGCGTGAATGTTAGGGAAGTCTAGGTAGGCTGGCTTCCTCAACCTTGAACTGTCTACACATCACCTTCCTTTTCGGTTCACTGTTTAAAACCCAATGCCCGGCCCGAGATTCATCAGCATCAGTACGACTGACACGCTGCTGGGTACCTCTTTGTTTGGGGAACTGTCGTCCACACTGTGGGATGTTTAGCAGGTGCCGACCAGGGGCCACTACAGAACTGGCCCCTCCTCCTGACAACCCAAAGTTCCTTCAGATAATAGGAAGTCCTGGTTAAGAAACCGTCTTTACAACGGTGTTTACTGTGGTCCAGCTCCTCTAAGTGGAGCTCAGGAAATTGATAGGGTCAGAGCTCCCCCTACTGGTGAGTCAGATGCAGTACTCACATCTCCGTCAGTGGATGGACCGGGTCAGCGCCCTAAAGGAAGATCAGAAACTAGGACTGACAGAAAGACACCACACACACACACACACACACACACACACACACACACAGTCACACACACGAAAAGGACAGAAGGGAACAAGCAAATAATTCTTCATACCTGCTGTTCTGAGAGGTGTTGGGAACAATCCTGGTTGGGGGAAATAATTACCCGGTCAAAACTGTGACCAGGCCGGCCTGCAGACGGAGCTTAGACTTCACTCACCTTCACCTTTGGTAGCAACAAGGACTCAGGCGGTCCTACATGCTGTGATGCTTCCGGGACAGAACTAAGCCAGACTTGACATAACTTCTCCATTGCCATGTCCGCTCTGCCCTGTGGGATCTTAATATACATCACTTCTCTAGAACTATTGTTAGTGTTTGCTCTGTCCCCCTGAGTCTTTCGGAATGTGTGTAATAAAAGGTGTGGCAGGCTGGGGTCTGGGGTCTTTGCTGCCCAGAGTAGCATGCATCAGGCCCACACTCAGCTTCTTCTCTAAGCCTCATTTTGTCTAATTACTAATTATTTCATCGTGTGCCGTCAACTCACAGGAGACTAGAACCTAATGCAAAAGTTCTGGTTACATTCCCTTTCCCTGTTTCCCTCAGAGAGGGCTCCGGAGTTGGAGAAGAGGAAGCCTGCGCAAAAGAATACAAGAGTCCGGGGCCTATGTCGTGGTCCCTGATGAGATTCAGGCTTCAATCAAAATAAAAGACAGAGGGAAGAGGAAATAATGTAAATAATGTACACATGGAAGTAATATAATCCATAAATCATAGAGAATTACAGGACCCATGCGCGTGAGGCAGAAGCTTAGAAAACTAGAACTGATGGGAGGTGAACTGAATGATATCCAGACATATTTTGGATATTGCTCAAGGTTCTGGCTAACCCATATTTAAGCCACTTGATATATCTGGGCCATTTCCAAAAGTGTGGCTGTCAGTGGGAAAGGCACGTGTGTTGGTATTTTTTGAAAGCATACTCTTCCATTTTAGAAACAAAATCTCCGTTCCTGTTTCCGCTTTCTGTGGCCCCCTATAGGAACACAGTGCTACCCAGGAGAGCCGCCTCCGCCAGCCCCTGAAGAGAGGGGGGTTCTGTGCTGCACGGCCTGGCAGAATCGCTTACACTCAATCACGTCGCACACAGGTATCACGACACAGAATCCTACAGAACCCAGCGTGGCCAGGTTTGGCCTCCCTTCCCTGGGCTCCATGATAGTCTCGGGTCTGCAGGGTCCGGGCTCTCCACCCTGCTCGGCCGCTGCTGCTTCCTGCTACCTCTGATGCTAATGAAATCCATTTGTTTCCTGACAAAAATATAAACGGGAGCATACTCACCAGGCCGTGTAATTGTACCCCAGCAGGTGGGCCGACGGTGACCAAGTTTTTAAAGAGATTCAGATCAAAACCAGATGGGTCATCCTGTTATAGGCCATTTGTCCTTCTCCTTTATAAATGGTTATCATCCCTATTATTTGCCCATTTAGTGTTAACTTCTCAGATATTCACTTAATATATTTACATTTATTTTAGTATATGTGCTGCCGAAGCGAGCACTATATTCACATTTATTATGTCTACTGTTAAACAGATCACGGATCTTTGATCTATAGTCCGCTGATGACAACAAAAGCTAAATGTGGTGCTGTGATTGGCAGACATTATTTATTGACCACAACATGATTATATGCGCCCCTCCTTTTATTATTGGGTAGAAAATGTAGATATTTGTGGAGGCGGACATGAGAAAGTGGGGGGGGGGCTGAATTCCCAAGTTAAAGTTATTCAGTTTCTATTTAACTGTGAGCTTGAAAGTGGGAGCCTGCATTTTCTGAACTTTACAATTTTCAACTGATTCTGAAAACAGCTTGTTGAACAGAAGGTTAAGGAATTTATATTTCAATGTAGAACAATGACTCAGCCATCTTCAGGAGGTTCCTTTGTTCCATTCCGAGCTAAATTGCAAAATGAACTTTCCCAGAAAGGCTAATAATTTTCCTTGTAAGCAGTTTTTGCTTCAGACAGCTGTGCAAAATATACGTGGCTACGTGGATAGAAACTGTGACTGCTTCTTTCTGCTGCACAACAATGGGAACATGCATAAAAAGTAACCCTCGGATCTTCAAGAAGCAAGGGAAATTCCGAATGATTGTTGCAAAAGGATAAACCATGGGCTGGAGATTTAGCTCACGTGGCACCGCGCCAACCTTGGACGCACAAGGGCCTGATGTTCGATCCCCAATACTGCAAAAAGAAATAAATACATAAATAAACAAACAAACAAACAAGCCAGACTGAAAGCAAAGTGAAAGGTCCTCTTTCAGGTCTGCATCCTGGGTATAGGTCAATGCCACCTGCCTTTATACTTCTAGGCATGTTGGTGTAACCCAGTGTTCGGGCATTTGGACAACTTTAAGTTCAGTGGGTATCTGTAGACAGAGATAGAAGCTGGAAGTAGATTCCTGAAGGGGACCTGTTGCTGCTGTCTTCACAGAACTGTTTTCTTACCCTGAAGAGGAGTTTTGATTAATGCTCCAACCTTCTTGCTCCGAGTACACAAAAGAACACCATGCAGATGTACAAGAATAAAACCTCTTCTAGTTTAATTCGCTGATATTGTAGAATGGGTAGAGTGGGACTCAAGGCCACCTTTGGACTGATCAGGTTTGCCCCGCTATTTTCTCTGCAAGCTCCCTAAGGAACCTCAGCCCTTTTAGGCTCCTTGCCTAAAACCAAGAACAGGCCGTCCACCTGCACCTGCCTGTGTGCTCCCCACCCCCACAGCTCAAACCCTCGTCCTTTCTGATCTCATGCCAGTCCACATCAGCAAGCCAGGCAGTCCAGGCTACCTGCTGGGACAGCTGCACAGCGACACAGAGAAACAGACCGTAGAAGCCCTCACATCACTGCTCTGGCACCCAGCCTCTGCAGACTGCGTTTTCCCAGGATAGAAATACACCCAAAGTTTCTCTTAACCCTTTCTTACCCAGACAATTCTCCCAGGCTTTCATCTGGGTTTGGGGGAGCTCACCCTGGTCACAGCTCCTTATGGCCAAAGGCTTAAAAGTGTTGCTAGGACTCTTCCTACTGTAGCCCCTGGCAGCAGAGTGGTAGAGGTCTTAGACATAGGACAGATGCCAGCAGTGAAAGGGTTGTAGTTAGGCCCTGCCCCCCTGCCCATTTCAGGCTGGTTTCTCTGTAGGCACCCTGAGAATCTGGTGCCCAATGCATAGGCAAGAAAGGGCCAGGCTGTGAAGTGCAAGGTCTGGGTTCAGGCTGGGAGGAGGAGGTGGGCTTTGGAAGGGTTAGATAGTACTATTATTATCTTTGAAGCAACCATAGCCTTAAAAGCAACTTTTAAGAAAAGGAGCTTTCATCTCAGGAAGACGTGTTTGACCAACACTCCTCCTCTTACTCAGCCTGTGAAGATGGACAAAGCATCTGGTCTAAAATCCATGCCAGGAAGCAACTTAATTTCAGCTCTCCGCCTACATGAAGACATTCGCCACAACGAACCCAACCAAACTTCCGTCTCTTGGGCAAGAAGACGTGATGGTCACCAGGGAGACACAGACATGTGGAGTTTGTGCACGTGCAGGAGGTGCTTAGGCAAGGTTGTGGCTAAGCTGCCGGCACAGAAACACATAGTTGCATCTTCCAGTTTTATGGGATGAATCTTCAGAGTGAAATATGAATTATCAGACTTTTCAACTGAATAGTCATCCCTGTATATGTCAGACTTCTTCATGATCTCACCCATAGAAAAGTAAACCAAAAATTCCTCCATGATCTCACCCATAGAAAAGTAAACCAAAAATTCCATTCTCTGCCCTGAGACCTGACTGTACCAGTAGAAGTATAAGTGATCAGAAACGGGGTCACAATTCAAGGTAACCATCTCCCCCACCTTTGTCACTTGGTGGCTCGGTATCTGCATGACTCCACATTCTGTGTGTCCTGTGGGAGAAAAAATAATTAAGAGAATGGTTTAGAACTACTTGAAGAAAGTCTGAGGTGATAATCTGGAGTCTTAAGAACCCACCTGCTTTCAAAAGACTGAAAATTGCCTCACATAGAAGCCAGTAAGTAATCCATAGCATGGACACAGTAGGAACGAAGCATCTCCCAGCTCTGGTTGCTGGTCAGGAGACAGAGGAGGGGTATGATGACCTCCCAGGGCTCCCTATGGGCTGACCTGGCTGTAAGTGATTCTGGCAACTCCTACCATTCCTGGAGCACCCTCTACAGAGAAACGACAGAGCTTTTGTGCCAGTGCACACATCGGGTAGCCCAGGACATGGGGCTCTGCTCTACCTGGTGAGGTACACTGGACAAAGGGCCATCACTAGGGACACTGATGCAAACCACACGAGCAATGGTGTCCTCAGGGACAGGCACACTTGGAAGAGTGACAGAGACTCATGGAGAGGAGGGGAGATGAGGTATTATAAAGGAGATCTGGCTATATTGGGAGCTGGGATGAAGAGGGGCTAACTAACGTGGGCAGAAAGAGAGGTCAGGAGAGGTACATGTCGGAAGGACGATTGGTAGTTCCCTTGTTTAGCGATTCATGAAAAATTGTCCAGAGCAGGAGTCAATTGGACAATACTTAAAACATGGTATCTTGAATGTGTCTGCCCTCTATTGAATTGCAGGTGCAGTCTGCAGATTCCGCGTGGAGAATTCAGCAGTGTCCAACCCATGAACTGACAGGTAGTAGGTTGAGCTAAGGTGTCTGTCTGATCCCTACAGAAGACTGACCTGAGTCACAAGGCCTGGGTGGATGTGTTACCCCCACAGCTTCCGGTCTCCGCCCAGGAGGTTTGTGTATGGAGAGGCAGTGACACTGCACGGCTGTGTCTCAGGTGCCACAGAGATACACACCTGAGTCCTCTGGCTCCACGGTGGCCATGTGAAGGCACAGCTGAAAGTTATCTGAATTGTCAGGTGTGAAGCCATTTGGAACAGTCTCCTTTTTAAGGAGCTTTCTATAATTGTAATAAAATGAGCTTTAAGGGACTGTTTCATCCTGTTTATACCAATACATGGCATGGTATTCCCAAAGTTTGCTCACAGTTCAGACTCCTGTGCCCATCACTGTGACCAGGTGTCTCGGTGTCTGAGTGATTCCAGAACACATAGGACCTGTGGAAAAGAGACTCCAGATTTAGACTAAGCCTAAGGGAGAGTTTTATGTGCAAATTCCATAGAAAAGCTACAGATGTGAGGACAGCTGTGGCCAGACTCACTTGTTCCTAGAAGACAGAGAGCCACAGAGCAGAGAAGCCTGCAGCCCACGGTGGCCCTGGCCCACCGGATGGCACCCTTGTCTCCTTCTCACATTTCGCTTGGAGGACCAGTGCTTCCTTCTGCGGCTACAGCTCATACTTCCTCTTTGCCTTGCTTGTCGGAGCCCAGTGTGAGCCGTTCTGACAGTGGCTCTCCTGCTCCTTGATGCCCCCCTTGCAGTGATGGTCTCTCCAGCCTTCCCGCCCCCATAGATTTTCTCCGTTTCAACAGAGACCTCGGTTGCCTGCTACTGAGCACGGTCCTAGGACAAGTATACTCGACTTTGTCCTCCTGATTAACTGGGGCCAGATGTGCCTCATTTTGGGACCCCGTAATGTAAGGCTAACTAGGCAGGGAGCACCCCTCAGGGGAGGCCGAGGGGGACCAAGAGGACCCTGCTGTAGCCTCCTGTACACCAGAGCATCTCACATCCCTGGAGTGCTGGGCCTCAACAGGAGCTGATACTTACAAAGGAATCTTCACAAAAACAAATAGATCAAGAGATGGAGCCCAAGAATCTGTGGGGACAGCGTGATATGGTTGGAAAAATACGAGGAAGGAGTCCGTGCTCGTACCATCTCCCAGCCAGGGCAAAGAAAACTCTGATGCCACAGCAGTTTTTCCTTCCTGGCTCTTTCCTCCTGGCTTTCTTCTCTCACCAGCTTCCTGTTTTCGTGCAGTCAGGGCTCCCCCTAGAGGTCAAGAGGCACATTAACCTCATCTCTGATGTCTGACCCCACCTCCTATCCCCCATTGAGGGCAAAGATATACAAAAGGACTGGGCCGGAACCCTGAGAGCAGGGGAGCACAGAGGCTAAGGAAGAACTGGAAGCCCCAGAGTAAAAGTTTCACAGCTATAATATCATTCACCGGTGAAGCATCAATGACCACTACCACCATCTACACACTGGCATAGGACATTATTCTTCAAAAATGATTCAAGAAGTATTTGTTGAACACGTGGTATATGTTAGACATTATTCAAATACAACAAGTAGAGAATTGAATAAACCAGGCTCTCGTGGAGCTAATAGACTCTTCTTTGTTCAGCAATAATGTTGTCATTCTTAAATTGCTTCTAGATCGAGGACAGCAATAAGACATTTTTTCAGATAATGTCCAGGCTAGAAGATTTTTTCTTTTTTAATGCATATCGGGGGAAGGTTAAAATACAGCTTACCTCCTCTCATCTACAGTCTACTTTCCTCATCCATGAAATCTGGATGTTCAAAGAAGCTGAAATAATTATCGGCTATTTTTTGCCCATTTCTAAAACCACGCGAGCCAACTGTGCTCTTCCTAGAGTATAGGTACCCATACGAGTATGTTTCATCAACAAAGGAACAGATGAGTGGAATGGGAGATTATAAGATTATAAGATTATATTAAGAGACCACATACAAAGAACAAGTGTGACCATTAAATAACCGGGCTTTTCACATGACGCTGTTGCCTCTGGCTTTATTGCATCAGTAGCTTTGTAGAAAGCTGGGCACAGTGTGAGGACACAAGGCTAAAATGTGATCAACTAAAATAAACTTGTCTGCTGTGAGTTGAGCTTTTGGTGTTAATTTCTGTTTTTAAAGAATAATTACAGTGTATGTCAAGAGTAGAGAAAATAGGAGTAGAGGAATTGATTCACTTCATAAACCTTCCTTCCTGTCAGGGGTCCACAATTTCTTTGATTATGCTCCTGCTTTGTGGCATTTCCAGCTACAGTCTTGTTGGCTATTATTTTTCCAAGACCTGTCCATTTAGTAAATAAAGCTATGGAAACAATAGATATGAGCCCCAGATCTGATCTTTTGGAGTGACACCATTCCAAAGCCTGGGAAGTGTACCTACGCACCATGCACAAAAATGTCTTTCTCTAATTCCATATGTGTCCATGCTGAGAAACTTTGGCCCTGATGTCCTCAGTTCTGATCCTATTTTTAATATTCACTCCAGTGTTCTGTCTGATCAATGTCCTTGCACATAACCACTTGTCTGCTGCAGCTGGATCTACACAGATACAAGGAAATACACTTGTTTAGTCCTCCGATTGCAAAGATTTCACTTCACAGTGAAACAGTTTGAGACACTGAAGACAGTGATAGGGAGCAAGGGACTCAGGACTCCTCTGGCCCCTGCAAGCTTTGCAGATCTTCCCAGTGTTCAGCATGGAGGTTGTGGTCAATGAACCTGCATCTGACTCACTTGGGCTCCCTGGTCCCTTTGTGTTTCTCTATTCACTTGCACCACCTTCTCTAGGAAGCAATCTCAGTGTCTCAGAACGCTAGCCATCTCTCTGTTTTCCCTTCTACCTGTTTTGTGCTCGTTTGACTTTCTTCCTAACCTGTCCATCTGAAATCATTTTTCCCTCTATTTTAGAACACCCCCCCCCCCGTGAGGACTTGCTCAGCACCTTAGGTACACACTCTCCTTGCTGGACACAGCAGCTGTCCCCGATCACATGCTGTTAAGCCCACCGCATGCTTTGTACCATTTTCCCACTTGAAAGTGAGAGCTGGAGATGCCTGCCAGTATCTCCAGGGACTCAAGCTCTCTAATCACCACCTGTGGCTTTCTAGGAGCCTGCGACCAGATGCTTCCTTCTCAGCCTTAGAGCACCTGCCCTTGGCCTCTTTCCCCAGGGACTCTTTCCAAGCCATGTTCAGGCAAGAGGACTCATTAATGCCTGGCCCGAGGTGAAATCTTCAGGCCAGGGACTTGAAGAACAAAAGAGAGTCGACCAGGTCAGATGTCTGGGGAAGACACAGAGAGTTTACTTGTGCCTGGAATTTAACTTGTCCTGGTGTCCGTGCAGAGCCAGGGAAGGATTGTCAGTGCTCAAATTGCACAATCCTGGTTTGCTTTACAAAGTTTCCTCAAGTGCAGAGTGTGAGCTGAAGTGAGTCCAGAAACAAGGAATGCTTATGGCCATGTCTCTAACTCAGGAGAGCATCATCCAAACTAAGGCACAGTGGACAACTTGAAAGGCGAGTCAAGGTTCTTCACAGGAGAGCTAAGGATTTTCAAGATGTACGAAGTCTTCCAAGACTCGGCAGCTGACTACAGGTAGTGACTGAAGTGAATGGAGACATTTAGGGCAGTGCCCATGTTTCAAATTTAACCAGCTGCAGAGCTGGCACAGGAAGGATAAGAACAGGTGGCTCTGAGGAGCTCGGCTCTAGGTCGTTTATCCAGAAGCGCTTGAACAGATATGTTCAGGTAGAAGCTGGGCCTAAGAGAAGCTCAGGAGGCAGCAGGCAGTAGAGAGACAGGTTTTGAATAATAAAATATTAGCCAGTAATCCCAGCATTCTGAGAAGCTGAGGCAAGAGGATTGCATATCTGAGCCCAGGGTGGAAAATTTAGTAACTTACAGAGATCCTGTCTCAAAATAAAGAAAAAAACAGAAGATGCTGAGAAGTATAACTCAATGTGAAAGCCTTGGGGTTCAGTCCTTAGTAACACACACACACACACACACACACACACAGTAAAAAACAGCAAAGAGGAAGAATGTATGTAGTGACAAAACAATTTGTGCATTACTTGCATTGGAAATATTCTATTCTTCAAGTGAGGTGGGATTCTGGACATTCATGGAGTGTAAGCATACTCCATGCGTCTCTGCAGCAACACTTTACTAAGCCAAGAAGATCATGAGTGCTTCCTAACAGGAGAGAACCCCGTTCTGCAAATCTTATTCTCCCCTTTGAATCCATGTTTGCTTTTAACCCAAGTGACAATATTTGTTTTCCTTAAGAAATGGAGGCATCTGTGGCCCACTGTTTGAATTTCTTCTCAAACTGCACCTGTTTCCTGGAAGCCTGGACCACAGATAATGATGGCTGATTTGGGGGTGATAAGGGTCACTATCCCTTCTTTGTTCTTGGCTCTGACTACAGTCAGAGAACCAAGGTTTCATTTTCCACATGTTCCAAGGAGTTGCTCATAAGTTATTTTCTCCAATATTTAAGTAAGTGACAGTGATTAAAAAAAAAAACCTCAATATTCAAGCTTTATGGTCTCCTGTGAAGGTCAGAAATGAGTAGCAAATTTGTGGGATTCACTACCTCTCCTGAAAACATATGGTCCTGGAGAATGGAAGTCTGACAGGAGTCCGATGGGCATGTCTTATAGCACAAATCCTCAGTCCCTCTCCCTAGGTCTGAGAGTCACAGGAGATCCTATCATGCATATAAATTACCATGGAGTTTAGTGTTCCAATTCCGACATTTTTTCAAAAGGAACAGCGTACTGTACCAGTGTAGTATGCATACACTAAAAGTCTCCTTGTAATTCAAGACCTGGAGTCAACCCATATTTAGCAGAGTTCTAGGTCAATATTGCTATCCTTGACTTTCAGTTTCCTCTTTTTTGAATTGTGGGCCTCAAAATTTGCTTAGGAACTCAAAGAAATGACAACTTTGTACATTCAAGTTAAGGAGAGACCATGCTCAGCTGAGGCTTCCCTGAGCTTGAAAATATCTGTCTTTGGCTAGAATTGAGCAACATTCCACCTGAGAGGGTCAAGTATCTTTCTCTGGCCATGTCCTGTCCTGTTCTGCTAGTGCTCTTCCTGTTCATCTTAGACAAATAGCCTAAGAATGTTTTTTTGTTTGTTTGTTTATTTTTTTGAGACAGGGTCTCACTTTGTAGTTCAGGCTGGTCTTGAGCTATGTAGCCCAAAAGAGCCTAAGAATGTTTTTAATATCATTTTAATATAATGTGTCTCAAGATCACAGCTAAATTTTAGTAAAACGTTCAAATTCAGAGCCTCCTAAGGTTTTGTCATCCCTCTTTTCCTTTCTTCTTTCTTTTCTTTCCTTCCTCTTTCCCTTTCTTTCTTCCTCTCTCTCACTCCCCTTTTACTTCCCTCCCTCCCTCACTCCCTCCCTCTGTCTTTCCTTCCTTCCTTCCTTTCTTCAACAAATTTGCAATGGTTATTTTCAATGAGTAGAACCTGGGATAATTTTTGTTTCTTGCATTGTTTGAATTGTACTGTACTATAGATTTCTTATGTAGCTGGATAGTATATTTTAAAAGATTGAAATTCATTCTTATTTTAGAAAGTATTAAATGAAAATCTTTTCAGCGCTGCCCCCTGCAGAGACACAGAGGCTATTGTTAAATCTACTGCCTAAGCAGAAGCTTCAGGGCAAAGCATAACCCTCAATGGCCTGTTTCCCCTCCTCCTCCTTTCAAGGGGCTTTGTGCACACTAGAGTGATCTCTGCAAGACTATTGGACTTAAACCTGTGACAAGAATGCCACCCCCACAGGAGTCCCTGAACTCTTGATGCCACTTACGAGTGGGGTTGGGGCTCAGGAGCAGCCTGCGGTGGCTGCCACCATCCCACTGTGACAGACTGTCAGTGAGGTGCCCTGAGCGCCTGGGGTGGCACTGAATACCTCTTTGCTGCTTCCTTGCTGTCCCTTTATGGTTGGGTGAGAGGGCCCCGGCAGAGAGGTGCAGCATGAGCCAGCCAGTCTGCCTGACGGCCCTCTCCTGACCATCCTCTTTTCTCTGGAGCAAATGCCTCCGTCTTCCCTAAGGTCAACGGACCCTGTTCCAGTACTTTGTCTTTACTCAGGCCCAGCCTTTAAAGTTAACTTCACATTGTCTCTCTCCATGGGCCCTGGCTTCCTGCTGATCACACACATTATTCTTTTCTCTTTGACACATTTTTGGCAGCTTGTAGTGCTTCTTTTGGTCGTTGATAAGGAGTTTGAAAAATGAGAGTGCTCTGCTCACTGCAGCCCTTTTTTTTTTGCCTCCAATGCAGTCCTGCCTGACAGTGCTTTCTTCACATCTACCACAGGCACTGCTTGGTCCATGGTTTCCTTCGCCTGCCAGGCTCACTGGGTTGAGACAGAGCACAAATAGGAAAGAAGACCTGGTTGCCTGGCAGAGGCTCTGTGCCCTCTCCTCTCCTTCTCTTTACACAGGTTTCCAGACAGCGCAGTGACTTTTCAGAGAGTTTATTTGAAGTCACTTACCCTGGGTTTCCTCCTCTGCAAAAAAGAAAGAAGGAAGAGGAAGAGGCCGATGAGGAGGAGAAAGAGAACAAGAGCAAGAGGAACCAGAACAAGAAACACAAAAACAATAACAAGAATTCCTGGCTCATTAGTAGACCTTAAGGATCAAATGTGATACTCTACAGAACAAGTTTAGAATGTTAAGTATTCTGAGAATGTTAATTGTTCTTACCCCTACCATTGCAGAGTGAGCATGCCTAATCCAAAAGCCCAAATCTGAAATGGTCCAAAATCTGAACCTGTTTGAGACGGGCTCTAACCATGTTGCCCAAGGCAGGCTTTGAATTCCTCAACTTTCTGCTCCAGCCTCCCAGGTGGCTGGAGCTGCAGGATGTGACACATGCTCTGCTTATTTACAAATCATTTGGAGTGCGTGTTGGTCAGTTTTGAGGTTAAAAAAATACAGGAAAAAAGCGACTTAAAGGAGTGAAAGTTTATTTTGGCTTTGAGCACCTGCTCAAGAGATGAGCACACATCGGACATTCTCCTCTTTCAGGGTGAGCTAGGTGGTCTTGCCTCTGCAGGGGGACTTCGTGGCAGTGTTTCTTAAGGAAGAGGCTGAAATCAAAGCAGACTCGGGGTCCTTATCCAACTCTAAAACTGCATCAGATCCAGGACACCACAACAGTCAGGTGCGGGGTTTCCATCGTCTTTGGCCACTTTCAGGACATGAGAGCCACTTGGAACTCTAACTTCTGGATAGGTTCATATCACCCAGATAAAGAGACAGATAAAACATTTCCACTAAACTTTACATTTTCATTCTTCAAACCGGGTCTAGGTTTTCAGGAAAAAAAAAAAAAGCCCTAGAGTTTTAGCAAGTGAAATCCCTATGCAGCCTGAACCAAAATCATTCCAAGGAGCTTGAAATCCTCCCATTGTTAGGTTTTACTAATAATCGAAATTCCTCTGCATTTCTAGTTCTCACTTTCTTATGGGTTTTATGAGTTCTTACAAAACCCATGGACCTCAGTGTTAGAGACCACAGTCTGGCACAGCGAGACCGTGGTGCTGTCCCAGCTCAGCTTGCTGTAACTAGGGCATTAGC
Source organism: Thryonomys swinderianus (assembly GCA_004025085.1). Taxonomy (NCBI): domain Eukaryota; kingdom Metazoa; phylum Chordata; class Mammalia; order Rodentia; family Thryonomyidae; genus Thryonomys; species Thryonomys swinderianus. Next base: position 71,798 of record PVIC010001006.1, read on the forward strand.
ACAGGCTACTATGCTCATTTTCTTTCAACATTTACATGTAACAACTACAGAGATCCTTTGCTTCCTAGTTTCTCAGATATCAAATTATGCTTATTTATGTAAAGAAGTACATTTGGTAATTGATAGAGACCAAGACCGAATGAAGTCTGCCAAAGAACATGGGAAATATCCTTCAAAACAACAAAAATACTTTATACACCTATTTTCCCATGGCATTTAGAGAGAGGCTCTTTACTGCTACCCAGAAGGTGGTTGCTGTTGGTTATTAAAAAGCTCTTTGTAATACTGAATAATGAAACACATTTTTGTAGTTTATACTTCTTGGTTCTTGTCCTGTTCATGTGGAGCCTCTGGCATAATTTTGTGTTTCCTAGCACAGCAGTGCTTCAGATGTTTTATACTACACCACCTTAGCATCTTTTCTCCAGGTCTCTTTAGCTATCTTTAAGGGGCAAAACTTTTGCTATTCTCACCAGGAAGATTTTCTTGTATAGACAGAGCTCCTTTTGGCTCTCTCTCGATAAGTAATTCCTATAACTGGGAAGAGACTTTCTATTGGGTCCAGAAGTAGCCAGGAGGAAGTGGGTAGGATAAGCCCCAAGGGAGTGACTCTAGATCAGAGAAATGATGGAAGCCCAGGAAGATAGTTGTTAACCTCTGGGGAAATGGAAGAAGGCCAGAGCATGGGCTAAGGGGTTGACAGTTTGGTCAAGGGTGGTAAGAGCAAGATGAGCACTGTCTTTAAGGAATCAGGACGGCACATGGGCATCAACATAAGAAAACAGTGGCAGGAGATGGAGTCAGAGGAGGACTAGGTCATGAAAACCATGGCAAAGGCCAGGACGTCTCAACAGAAAAGGGATCAGTTCCAAAGAGGATGACCAGCAAAGTCTCAGTTCCCTTGAATTCCATTTTACAAGGAATGGCATCGTATTTAAACCTCCAGTCAGAGACGTGTCTCGATATCACATAAGAAACTACGGTGTGTAGTCTTAGAGAACTACTGGATGATTTCTTTATGCACTGATTTCATCACTTATTGCACTGATTTTTCCCATGTCTATGTCACTAAAAAATAAGGAACCTGGCTTGCAACATATTTTAAGAAATAAACTTAAGGAAAAACAGCAACTCCTTCAGTTACATGTTGTTTATGGCTGAATTTATGTGCAACAACAGAGCAGTTATGAAAGATTACATTATTTGCTATGCCTAAAACATTCGGTCTTTGAATCTTTACAGAAGAAGTTTCCCAGAAACAGTTTTATGGGAAAAAAATCCAATATAACTGGAGTAGAAATGCCTCTAAACGGATGCCATTCTTAAGCAAGGTTTTCAAAGGAACTTAGAACCATTCCAGGATTCATTTTCCCAAGAAAGAATATTATCTTCCTTAGTGGTGATTTTTTTAATGTGGTAATAACCAGAAATTCAGTTTAGGGTAAACTCTTGGGTTAGAGTCAAGGTTACTTCAGAAAGTCTCCACTTTACCTTTAGAGGCTGCTGCCTTTTCTTCTTTCCAATCCAAATGTCAAGGCATTTCCTGGAACTCACCATATTTGATGCCTTAGCTTTCTTGTCTAAAAGTGGGAATTATAATAGGTGTTTTCTATAGTTGTTATGAGGATTACCAAGTCAATAGGCAGAAAATACCTAAAACATGGTTCTTTATTTATCCATGGAGAATATATTCCAAGATTCCCAGTGGACACTTGGAATTTTTAGTGTACCAAATAAATATATGCTGAGTGCCGGACGTGGTGGCTCACGCCTGTCATCCCAGCACTCGGGAGGCAGAGACAGGAGGATTGCGGAGTTCGCGGCGGCTTGCCTGGGCACCATAGTGAGCTCAGGGCCAGCCTGAACTATAAAGCGAGACCCTGACTCAAAAAAAAGCAAACAAACAAACAAACAAACAAATAAATATATGCTGAATTATTATTATCAAATAAACTTTGTGTCATGTATAAGCAACTATAATAGTGCTTAACTAATGAATAAGGAAGGTAAGAAATTAACAACTACAATAATAAAATAGAGCAAATACAATAATATATACAGTTTTAAACTAGGTAAATTTATTAGTAACTTATTTTTACAATGTTCCATTTAATATTACTGAACCATGGTCAATTGAAACTGAAGCTGTGAAAACTTAAACCACCAACAAGGGAAGCACTACTACATCCCTGACATATGGGAAGATATAGAGAAATAAGTTTTTTTCATTCATCTGCTTTCTCCTTTTCATCTACTATAATTTCAAATAAGAATAATTTTCCTTTTCTCAGAAGAATGAGTTGTTCATACTACCAAGGAAAACTTAACATGGACATGTAGGATCAAAACTAGTTAGATGTATGTAACTGTGAAAAAGTTATTGTTAATTAAACACCAAGTGTAGAGAGTTTGAGGTAATCCTTAAGACTAAAGATCAGAGTTGACTCACAAATGACCTGAAATTTTTGTCTGGGAATCTCCGAGTCTGTTACCCTGTCCTGTGACCTTAATCCATCTTATCTTCATAATATAGAAAACTATTCACACCAGGTGCATTTGTTACTTCTATTTTCATAACCTTCTGAAAAAGGAGAAAAATATTAATGTTTAAATATGATCCTGAATTGTTCTGTCACAGAAGTGAATTCTAAAGTTAGATTTATTAGTTTACATTAAAACTTCTGGCAACGGTACCCATGGGTGTCAGTGACAAATGTGGAGGTATAAAATACCTGTGGATGGGAAGCCTTCATTGTATTTCCCAGTCCAGACCCAAGGAGAAGCCATGAAGGTCATCCTCTTCCTTGCCTTCCTAGGCACTGCTGGTGAGTCTCTTTAATGGATAGATCAGGAGGTGTCTATCATGTAGATAAGTGTTTGCTTCATGCTTAGAGAAAGAATAACAAGTTGAATACGGGTTCTGTTTTCAAGAAGCTTACAATGTTGAAAGCACAGTACTGAGTAAGCATGTTTGTAGATAATTACGTCTCCCTCATTGGAGGAAGACCATGGAAACCGTTTGAGACTCAGAGTAGAGCGTGTGCAGAACTGGTTCTGAACTCCCAGATTCATTGCTTGAAGAAGGAGACAAAGGGGAAGACAGTTCACATAGAAGAAGTGCTTGTCTGGACCTCTCCAAGTGTTTTGTGTTGATAATTGTAGCTAATCTGCACTTTCTGAAGAGGCTGTAACTACCCCAGTCTCAAGCTCCTTAACACCAAAGACTCACCCAGTGGGCTTAACAAGCAAAGATACTTTACTTCCTTGAATGAAAACCTCAGGCTGAATTCTTAACATCTTTACCAGTGAAATATCTCAGTTATAATGTCATATGTAATTAAATTATGAAAAAATAGAGAAATGATATATGTTAATATTACTAAATTTTATACTGTTAAAACTTAATACTCTGAAATTGTTGGGTACATATTTAATATATTCACTTACAGGCCTCTGGGATCTCTTTTTTCCTAAGCTTGTTTTTAAATACTAGAAAAACTGGGTTCATATAGTAACAGACATTTAGAATTATAAGAAAAATTAATATCAGTGGGCTCTACTTCAAAATGTCAAATACTTTGCTAAATGTTGGAAATATAATTAAGGTTGGGGGAAGTTCATGTAGGGGAATCTTATAATGTTATAAGGTGAATAAGTGGAAATTTTAGGCAGGAAAGACAGAAATTAGGAAAATAAGATTGGAAGAATCTCATTTCTTTCACATGAGAATAGTCTCAATGGGTTTCTAAAAATTATTTTGTTACCTTAGGAGAGAGCTACACTATACCAACACATACAGTCAAGATTACTGTGAATTATTCTACCTATTTGCATGTTTACTAAGCAGGATTCTATGTAGAAAGGATTTTTATATCCTTAGGTAGTGGTGGTCACCCCTTTATTGTGTGACAAGTCTCTGATCTTGGGTTTATAAGTATATGTATTGATGTGTGTATGTGTGTGTGTGTGTAAATAGCACATAAAGAACAACAGAAGATATTTATTAACCTTAAAAGAGAAATTGAAGAATTAGATTCTTATTAGTAGTAGCATCAGAAGGCTATGTGTAAAAGGTATAGAATAATGCATTTTTGAAAATACTTCAAAACTATACTCAGATTATATGAAGCAAAAGAACATGGTAATCTCTTTGCCAGTTAGTCTGAAAACCTCCATAGTAAAGTAGAAATCATCTGTTTGTAAGAGAGTCACAATTTCTTCCTTGCCAGTTGCCCTCCCCGTTGATGACGATGATGACAAGATCATTGGGGGCTACACCTGTCAGAAGAATTCCCTCCCCTACCAGGTGTCCCTGAACATTGGCTACCACTCCTGCGGCGGCTCCCTCATCAATTCCCAGTGGGTGCTGTCTGCGGCCCACTGCTACAAATCGTGAGTAAATAGCAATCATATCCCTGTGCTCTACAGACAAAGTATGTGCGAGCTCCCCCAAAGCATCACCAGGGTAAACTACCGATGCGTAAAGCAGCCAGATGTGGAGAGTCTTCTTGTCCCCTAAGAATATCATCACGCATTTGGGGAGATACACATGGAACTGCACCTTCAAGATCCCTTGATGTCTTCTTAAATGAAAGAGCTAAAGATGTGGAAGGGAAATATGGCTGATGAAGAATCTCCCAAAACAGTTAAGGACATGAATCATACAGTCTTAAATATCATAGCCTATCTTTGAAAAATATATCAGACGGATGTAATAAAACTTACGATCATATTTCCAGGAGGACTTTAAAAATGGTCATAACCCATTCTACTCCATTAATATTTTGCTTTATCTTTGACTCTGCCTCTTCTCTCTGTGATACTTCAGGAGTCCAACCAGAGACATGGCAGGGACTGATCAAGCTCCAATACCCCTTTCCATCTCCAGCTGTTCAATAGAGGCCCTTTAGTTCCCATGTGTACACCCTCCTATTCCAACAAGGTGATCAGCTGTGAGTCTGTATTGACAGCTGTATTTACCTAAGTAATTTTCCAACTGGTACCATGTGTGGGAGCGCAAAGTGCGACCTCAAGTGTACAATCCCCTGCGTGGCTCGGTGCTTGAAGAGGAAGGGAAGAAGCTCAGGTCAGATACTCAGGAAAACTTATCCTTTACCCCAGCAAAATGCAGGTTCGTCTGGGAGAACACAACATCCACGTCCTTGAGGGAGAGGAACAATTTATCAACGCAGCCAAGGTCATCCGCCACCCAAACTACAACAGAGACACCTACAATAATGACATCATGCTGATTAAGCTGCAGACAGCTGCCAAACTCAACTCGCGAGTGGCCACTGTTTCTCTGCCCAAATCCTGTCCAAGCGCTGGAGCTCAGTGCCTGGTGTCTGGGTGGGGCAATGCCCTGAGCAACGGCGGTAAGTGTTCCCTGCAGTACAAGGACTAAAGCTGAAAGTGTTGGAGGTAAAAGGCAGGTTAAGAGTCAGTTGGTCCAAACTCTTAGGCAAGTTAAGATTCTCAGTCAGCTTTGGGTAGGTGCAGCCTTACAATATATGAACTGAAGTGAGGAGCACATCTTTTCCAAGATAAGCAGAAAGCATAGCAAAAAGGACCTTAAATTAGAGAGAAGTGTACGTTTGGAACTGAAGTATTACGAGTGATGTGCAGAGAACTAGAAACCAAGGAGAATGACACAACAGAAGCTTGGGGGCTGGGCAGAGTGGCTCCCGCCTGTAATTCCAGCACTCAGGAGGCTGAGGCAGGAGGATTGCTGTGATTTTAAGGCCATCATGGGCTACACAGTGAGTTTGAGGCCAGCCTGAACCCTGTCTCAAAAAACAAAACAAAAAAGAACAGAAGCTCAGGAACTCCAAGTTGCCTAAAGTATGTAATGCCTGAGGAAACACAAGGTCTCTTGACTTCACGTCTGTGGCCACTGATGCCAGCACCAGAGAAAGAACAACTTGCTAATAGAAGTATTTGAAAACTTTCAGGGAAAAAAATATCCCAAAGTAGAAATTATTGACAAATTGAAAGAAATAGTGTGAATATGGTGAAAGAGAAGATATAGCGTGAGAAAGAAATTCCCATAGCTCTGTGGGTAACCTTGTATTTTTCACATTTGCGTTTGACAGAAAAATACCCTTCAGTTCTTCAGTGTTTGAAAGCTCCCATCCTCTCTGACGGTGCCTGCCGCAGTGCTTACCCCAGTAAGATCACTGAAAACATGTTCTGCCTAGGCTTCCTGGAGGGCGGAAAGGACTCTTGCCAGGTGAATTCCTTTGCATTTCTTTAATGTCGAGTTTAATCTTATTCTTCTCCATTGTACTTCTTCTCTCTGAAACTTTAAAAGAACAACTGTACAAGTATTCCTAGAACTGATTGTAGGAAGTGAGTGAGAGTTTGGGGGTAAATTATATACCTTCTCTTTGTGCTGTTGACGAAGGGTAGAAAGACCCAGAATATTGTTTACAAGCAATTCACCCATTTGAGGAGGTGTACTGTAGAATTTAACCCTCGTGAAGGCAATGGAAGGAGTACTACGCCTCTCCTGCTCTTACCTTTTCTTGGCTCACAGAGCCTCCCAAGAAAGAGGAAGGATTTAAAAAAGGAGTAAGGAGAAGAGGGACGTCATAAGAGAGCAGAAGTTCGGATGGCCATGGTTAGAGACCGTGTGTCCTGGAAGACCAGTAGCCTCGAGAAATGGGCCCAGGGAAAGGACAGGGCTGGGTGCACACACAAGAACTCGACTGTCTTTGCCTTTTCACTCAGGGTGACTCCGGTGGCCCCGTGGTCTGCAGTGGGGAGCTCCAGGGTGTGGTCTCCTGGGGTGACGGCTGTGCGGTCAGAGGCAAGCCCGGGGTCTACACCAAGGTGTGTCACTACCTGAGCTGGATTCAGGAGACCATCGCTGCCGAGTAAACACTTTCAGCTCTTCGCCACCCACCGGGTGGTCAACGCCACCTTCCTTCTTTGCTTGAAATTCTTATCTAAATAAAATTCATATTTTAGATCTTACCTCTAAGAATTATTTTTGTTAAGGCTCGACCACCTTTCTCTTGATACTTGCTTCTGTGCATCTGCGTGTATAATCCAGTTCTCCAGGATCTGCTTTTCCTATAGGAGTGTTACTGCCAAATAAGCAGGCCTTCTAGTGACTGTCTATGCGCCTCCCTCACTTTCAATCCTCTGAACCCTCAGAAAACAAAGGTTCAAGTGCAGGTGTGTTTGAAGAACACAGATCGCCCCGCCCCCAGGGCTACCCAGGTCATGGCTCCAGAAGTCTTCCTGGCGCCTTTCCCCTCCCTGGAGAGAGCACCATACACATGAACCTTAGTTCCGTAGGCCCCAACCCCAGGTCTCCGTTGTCCCATGGGTCACCCAGGGGCACGTTTGGTGCAGAAGTCTCTATGCATGACGCCTGTGCGTATCTGGTATGGGACAAGGGAAAAGCCATAATGGAGTCTGAGCACAAGCTCAGGCAACAGGAGATTGAGTCCTCTGTCGTCCTGTGACAGGAACATCCCAGACATGGAAACAATCGTCACTGCCTCACGATCTGTACACAGCAGCTCAGAAACGCATACATCTTTTCATAAGCCCAAACACAAAATTACAAATGTGCATGCCTAGCTATAATACATATACTTGGAAACTTTCTGTCCTCTTGTATGCTACACTTGTTCTCTAGCTTAGCATATGAAAAATAAATTTAGGAGTGTCAAATGTTCCAAATGAAGGAAATACAAATCCTATCCTTCCTTGCTTAAATGTATCTGTCATCTTAAGTGTGTACACGGGGGAGGTACTTAGGTCAGCTACCAAACAGAAACCCAGCTGGAATAGCACATCTCAGTTTCTCTGTTAACAATTCCTACTTTCTTTAAAACTTTTCCCTCTTTATAAGAGGCACTTCTCTTTTTCCTGAAAATTGACAACTTCTAAGCTCAAAATTACAATCCTCAGTACTAAAAATGAAACAGAAAAATGTGAATTTAGATGATACAGGAGTGAAGGGGGACAAAAATCAGATGTTAGCAAAAGAGGATTGAGACAGGTGTTCTGAAACAGTAAGAAAATGTTCAGAGTGAAACAGTAGCTGTGTAAGACTCACTAGCCAGAGTTACTCCATGTTATGTTACCCCCTGCTCCTACACAGACAAGGCCTGAGGAATGTGACCTGGTAGTTAGGTACAAGTTAGCACTGCCCTTGTGCGACCTTGCCTGCACAGCCCTTCCCAAAAGAGGAAACTGTCTCCCCGGAATGTACGGGATGTAGCTAAAGATAGTTTTAAATTGTGAAACTGTATGATCTGTTAAGAAGGTCTGATAAGATAGCCAGACTTTTGTCCTTGCAGCTGTGGTCTGCAAAGACAATGATGTGATTGACCTCTGCCCCATTTCTGTAACCACCAGTTTTTCTTTAAAAGCCCCTCACAGCTTCAGTTTGGTGCTTCTCTTTGCTAGGAAGTGGAGTCCATGCGTGTGAATAAATGTCCGTCTTTTAATTTCTGCTTTCTGCTGTGTGTTCCAGTATGGAATTATCTCTCGCTCTGTGGCATTACAACTGGGTGTGGCAGAGGAAAGCAAAGAAGCAAAGGAAAAAAAATTGATGGTTAAAAGCAAAAATGGAAACAAAGCTCATAATATCAGGAGGGGGGTAGAAGGGAGGGGGAGATGGGGAAAAATAAGAATCAAGTACAGGTACAAATTCTCAATGATGAGTGAGATCATAGTGTATCCCTAAAAATGTACCAACAATCTAGATTTATCTAAAAAAAACAGTAGGTTGAGCCTGAGATTTAGCTCAGTGGTTCCAGCAAGCACAAGGTCCTTGGTTCGATCCCTGGTAACCACATACAACAATACTGACTCACACCCACCAGCAATCAGTACCCCACATTCCACAGTGCCGGGCGTGGTGGCTCATGCCTGTCATCCCAGCACTCGAGAGGCAGAGGCAGGAGGATTGCTGAGTTCCAGGCTTGCTTGGACTACCCAGTGAGCTCAGAGCCAGCCTCAACTACAAAGCGAGACACTGTCTTAAAAAAAAAAAAAAAAAAAAAAAAAGAGTAGGCCCAGGTCCATGGGAGTTGCCGGTGCCAAAGTTCCTATACCAACTGGGACTGATATAAAGCATTTAAAATATAAATTACTTCATTTTAAATTTCCTCCTGAATTTTACCCTCTGGAAGAGAAATACTGTTTCTTTCCTCCTAAACCATCAAACTAATGTCCCTCTCCTAGAAGCTTTACAGTGTCAAAGGGTGAATGTCTGTGGTCCAGGATTTCACCCATTCAGCCTTTTCACCTCATTTACTCCTTGAGGAATCAGTTCCAGCTGCAAAGTCAGGGGAGCAGCCCCCCCCCTCAATCCAGCACCCTTAGGCTGCAGCGTGTCACACTGGGTCTGTCCTGGTTCAGTCATAAAACAATGAAAAGCTGTCGGTCAGCTGGTATGTGGATCAGGGACATAGATGAGATCGAAACTGAGTTCTCTATGCTAGAAATAAAAGTGTGTTTAGGATAGAAAGAAAATAAATAAATCTCCACATGAATAAATTTCCTGGGAATATGAGCGTTCTGAGTCTTAGCCCACAAACACCAGCAGGGAAAAGTTCTCCAGGGAAGAGCCAAACTGCTCTTCAAGTCCCAAAGGCAAGACACAGGAGTCCTTCGGTGAAGCACAGCCAGGAGAAGTCCACGGACACCCAAACACCAGAGGAAGACTTTTCCACCACAAAACCTTTCTAGGGCGCTGATCCTGGGAACATGAAGGAAGGCAGATGTCCTAGAGGAGAGTACTTCCAGACATCCCCCAGGAAGTCCCTACAGCGCCGGAAGTAAGCAGTTGCTGCTTCTTTCTGTGACATTCCTCATTTAGTACCTTTCTCTGCATCTATAAAGTTTGCTTTATATTATGCACCTCATATGGTTTTAATAAGAATTACTGAGTTAATATAAGTGAAGAATTTAGAGTACAAAAGTCTCATCTTACCCATAGGAGGTACATTTCAAGAACCCCAGAGCACACAATACACTAGACATAATATGAAATCCTATATATGTATATCTGAAAGTATAATATGTAAATTAGTCTGTAAGAAACCAAAAACTAACAAAAATAAAGATAAAACTGGGCCAGAGGGTTAGCTCAGTGGTTCCAGCGCCTGCCTTGCAAGTGCAAGGTCCTGAGTTCGATCCCTGGTAACCACATACAACACTGGGCGTGGAGACTCACGCCCACCAGCAATCAATACCACATACCACAGTGCCGGGCGTGGTGGCTCACGCCTGTAATCCCAGCACTCCGGAGGCAGAGACAGGAGGATTGCTGAGTTCGAGGCTTGCCTGGACTACATAGTGAGCTCAGAGAAAGCCTGAACTACAAAGTGAGACCCTGTCTCAAAAAAATAAATAAATAAATAAATAAAGATAAAACAAAAACTGGAATAAAAATTATTCAACACTTGTTATTATATCCCTAACTCGAATAAGCGCCAGATAAGTATAAGCTTTTATCATTGTTATAATTTCCTGTATTTTTCACTATGATTTCAACAAACAAAATATTTCCATTATTCAAAATAACAAATTCCTACTACTACTGAAAATTTAATGTGGATACATAAGGTCTGAACTGCTCTAAGACAAAGTATATACCTGTAGGAAGGTCAGTGCTCGTTAATATCAAAGAGCAGGTTTCAGGAGAGTCTTATCGCAAAAGCTCACAATTGAGTCAGCCAAGGCCCAGAGACTTCTGTCATGTATCCAGTAACACATAGCCGTGTTCTGTGACCTTATTCCTACTCATTTCCATACTGTGGGGGACCGTTGCCACCAGGTGTACCTATTATTTCTGTTCCCATAATCTTGTAGGAAAGTGAAAATACACTGATCTTTAATTCGGGGATAGGTCATGTTACCAGTGCCATGGAATTGAATTCTAAATTTAGATTTGTAAGTTTCCACTGAAAGTACTTTTTGGCACCTGCGGCCGTGCGTGTCCATGCCCAAGCTCGAGGTATAAATACATGCAGATGCCGAGTCTCCAGCCTATTCCCCATCCAGATCCAGTGAGGAACCATGAAGACCCTCATCTTCCTCGACTCTTTGGGCACAGCTGGTGAGTTTCTTCAGTGGATTATTCAGTGAACGGCTATCACATGTAAGTTTGTGCTTCATTCTTAGGAAAATCTCAGTGAATATTGAATTTGAGCTTTGTGTTCAAGAAGTTTGAAATGGAAATACAGTATGTAGAAATGAGGTTGGACGATAATCGAATCTCCCTAGTTAAGGGAAAATTACTATGGCCAGGAGTATTCTCAGTACAAGGCATATGTAGAACTTTTCTTGAATTCAAAATACCTTCCTTGAAGAAGGACAGAAAAAGAAAGAGGCTGCACATAAAAGAGTATGTATCAGGCCGGCTTCACGAATTTAGCATAGATCATTGAAACTAATCTCTTTCCCCCAAAGGAAGCATCGATGTTCAAAAGTGAGGTTGAATTGTAAAAATCTGGTAAATTACCCTGAAGTCTCCACAACATAAGATATTTCTTGTGTTTCCTAAATAAATATCAGGAGCTACATTGCCTCAGCCAGCAAAAATGAACCAAGACCGGAGTGGGGGCGACAGGGCCTAAAGAAAAGAGACACATACGTGAGGACAAAAGCTGGGGCCAGGTGGACACAGTCCTCTGTTGGAGAAACTGCGACCCAGTGCCTGCTCAGTGCTTTTATTCGGTACCGTCTCGGGAGGAGCGTTTGAGGCAGTTTCAGGAAGAACGAGGTCTTTGTATTTTGCTGAGAACACGGGAAGCAGAACATTCTCAAACCCAGCTAGGCTGCGGTTACTTCTCTGGAGCACTGAGCACCTCACGCTGCTCTTTTTATCTCCTGAGAGGGAGATCAGAGCTGTGCACAAGAAGCGCCTTTGGTATTTCGCGTCCCTGGAGTCAGCCTTGCACAGCACTCACGGGGCCGCAGAAGGCCCTCAGCTCAGTCCCTTGCCACAGCTCCTGACGCTGCATGTCACGACAGCCTTTCTCGTGACATTTTACACATGAAGTCACATGCCACCGAGGGATGAAAACAGAACTGGGCTGACAATTCCATTTTTGATACTACAAATCCTATACTAATTTAACTACTAAATTTTTCCAGATTTAGCACAAAAAAATTCAATCTGTGTGTGGTATTACAAGCCTGTAGTCCCAGCACTTGGAAGGCGGATGCAAGAGATCGCCATGAGTTCAAGTTCCACCCGAACTACATTAAAAACAAAGAAAAAGTTAACCCATGTGTCTGTACACCTGGAAACATTTCACTAACTTATTTTAAAATGATAGAAAAATAAAGCTCGTATAAAATTATTTCGGATTCAGTAGCTGTATGAAACCTTCATACATACGTGGGCTGTATTTCACCATAAAGACTATACTGATAATGTCAGAGAAAATGATGAAAATGAAAAAGATTTGGTATGGCAAACATAAATGTTCTACAAAATAATTAAATGAAAGTTTTAGATCAGAATCGAAGAAAGAATTGATTATACTCAAAGTAAACTGCTCGGTACTTTGAGAGATGGGAGATTTTCGTGTTGCTTGCCAATATTTTCTTTCTGGCACCTCATGGAGAGAGCTGTGCCCAGCAAACGTCTGTCACCTCACCACCAGCAAGATCACCACAAAGCTTTCTACTCTCATGCCTGTATAAACGGCTCATCTGTTCTTTTATCTTCAGATATTGACAGCCACTTGTTTATTCTCTAAAGAGGTTCTGATTATTCCAAGTTTGTGGATATGTTTTTAGTGTATGTGTATGTTTGTATGATAAATAATAGACAGGTAAAATGATATTTAGCAAATTTAAATTAGAAATATGAATTTCAAATAGACATTAATTGTGATGTTATAAAAGTGTGTGTTAATATTACAGAATGAATTCTTTTGTAAATACCCACATTCTCTATGTTGAATGTGATCACAATGTATATATAAAATGTACCAATAAAATCAACAAAAATAGCTTAAAACTCCAATTTTCTGATTTAGTGAGACAAGAGAATATTGTCTCCTCTTTCCTAGGCAGTCTGTTCAAAATTCACAATGGGGAAAATTCCATGGCCTTTGTCTAAACAGTATGCCTGATTTTCCCTGTCAGTTGCTCTACCCCTTGATGATGATGATGACAAGACCAATGGGGGCTACACCTGTCAGAAGAACTCCATTCCCTACCAGGTATTGCTGAACACTGGCTCCTGTAAATGTGGGGGCTCCCTTATTAGTGACCAGTGGGTGTTATCTGCAGCTCACTGCTATAACCCGTAAGTGATCAAAGTTCACTTTCTTATTTTTGAAGGTCAACTTATCCTCTAGCCCCAACAAAGCACAATCAAGATAAAGGACAAAGTCATACTTGATCCATAAAGTACACAGATACTGAAATGCTTAGTTTTTCCCTGAAAGACTGCATGATGAGCTGAAAGACTTTCTTCAGATTGGTAGCCTCAGAGTTCTCCAAGTATTTATATGAGATGGTGCTAAAGACTCAGAAGAGAAAAACTGTTTAATGAAATATCCCCAGAAATAGCTTAAGAAAGAATCTGTACATGGTCCTAACCCTAGATCTCAGCAAGGAATGCCTGCCATGTAGAGCTAATGAAATGCATTATATTTCCAGAATAGCATGAAATAGAAGCCTAAGTTCTTCTGTGCTCTTTGATATTAGTTGTATCTCAGACTTTGCCTCATTATCCCATGTAACACAGAGATCCCTACTACTGACAGCTGGCAGGTTCTGGTCAAACTCCACTAATCCCCTTTTGAAATCCAGGTGTATTTTGATTCCACTTCCTAACCTTATTTTTGGAACAAGATGGTCAACTCCAAGTCCTCAGAAAAAATGGCCTTAGCTAGGGAATTCTATGACCTGCACAGTGTAGTTTAAATGCACAATTACCTGAGTGGGTCAATGCTTGAAAAATGTGATATTTGTTTTTGCATTTGTGCATGTTGGTTGGGGTCAGAGGATAAAGGTAATGTTGGATATTTGGAAGATTTTAAATCCTTCAATACAGTTGGAAGCAAATACAGGTACAACTCAGAGAATATGACATTCATATCACTGAAGGCAATGAGCAATTCATTGATGCCAAGAAAATCAGCCTCCACCCTCAATACGCGACTGATTATGCCTTCATGGATGATCAATACCTAGTCATTTATAATAATGACATCATGCTAATTAAACTGAAGACTCCTGCCACCCTCAACGCTGGAGTGTCTCCTGTGTCTCTTCCCAAATCCTGTGCATGTGCTGGTACTGAGTGCCTGGTGTCTGGCTGGGGCAGTACAGTTATCACTGGCAGTAAATGTAACCCAGAAAAATATAAATCTGAGAACAATAGAAAGGAAAGATACTTTGACAGTATATTAGCTCAAATCCTCACATAGGATGAATTCCGCAGAGATGGAAGTTGAATTTGGAATAGTTGTGCACATACACAGCCTTGAACTGCCCTAACTAAACAGAGACAGATTCCTCTCTGAGGACCATGCTGTAAGGTGGCATCAAATGACTGTTACAGCAGGTGAGGATTTAGCTGATGTGGGATTAGGGATGTGCAGACGGCTAGAAATGAGAAGATAAGGACAGCCAGAAAAGCAACTTGGGGCTTGTTGGTTGGGGTAAGAGGATAAAGGTAACGCTGGATATTTGGAAGAGTCTGGAGTTGAGATATAAGGTGGTGATATTAGTGTTGGAGGAAGAAGAAGCTGAATAAAACCACTGGGAAAATATTCTAGGAAGAGAATGTTTTTCTTAAATTAGGAGTCATTGGCCAACTGAAAGAGTAGTTGTATTGTGAGGGAGAAGAGTCAGTGTGTTCTGAATATTTCCAGAAATTATAGTGGGATATTTAATAATGGTGACATCATCTTCTGTTTTTACTCTTGCATCCGACAGATAAATATCCTTCCCTTCTGCAGTGCCTGGATGCTCCTGTCCTCGCTGATACTGCTTGTCATGAATCCTACCCAGGCCTTATGTCTCATGACATGTTCTGCCTGGGCTTCCTGGAGGGGAGAAAGGACCCTTGTACGGTGAGCTTTGTATTCCTTCTCTCTCTCTCTCTCTCTCTCTCTCTCTCTCTCTCTCTGTCCTTCTCTGTTTCTGTCTCTCTGTGTCTCTGCCTCTCTCTGTCCCTGTGTCTGTCTCTGTCTCTCTGTCTCTGTCTCTGTCTCTGTCTCTCTACCTCAATATTCTCCAGAATAACTATCCTTCTATAAATTCAAAGAACTGAAAATGTCCCTTATATCTCTGGCACTGACTATGGCAGCTTAGCAACTGTGTAATGATACCTTACAAATTTTGAAAACACAGGTTTTTCTCTTTGTTATCTTGACAAATGCATTGCTTCTCAGCATCTTGGCTAAGATCAAGTGTAGTACCCTGACAAATGTAACTAGTTAAGGATGAAGGGAAAAGGAAACACACAATGAAGGTTGTCTGAAGAAAGTACACCCTGGTGATCTTCTGAGAAGTTGTATGACAGGCTACACCAATTGTGAAAGCACCAAAGCTAATAAAATAGAATTCAAGCTATCAATCCCTTTCCATCCCTTTATCCCCCTTTCCAGAAACACTTTCACACTCTGAAGAAAGTAAACAGATGGAAGAAAGGAGAAAGAAATATAGTTTCAGAAGAAGATGATAAAGTTTCATTTCCAAGAGCAAAAAAAAAATTCTTCCTGAGGATCAGCCACTTGTATCAATAGCTGAAGGCTAAAGGAAGAATAACATGAATACCATCTCCAATATAGGCATCAACACAAGCTCTAGTTGCGTCTTTCTTTGCAGGGTGACTCCGGTGGCTCTGTGGTCTGCAAAGGACAGCTCCAGGATGTGGTCTCCTGGGGTGATGCCTGTGCTTGGAAAGGCAAAGCTGGTGTCTACACCAAGGTGTGCCACTACCTGGACTGGATTCAGGAGACCATCGCTGCCAACTGAACACTTTCAGCCTTCAAGATCCATCCCCTATCATCAAATGTACCTTCCTCTGTGCCTCAAATCTTCACCTAAATAAAATACCTATTTCTACATCACATCTAGCCAAGAATGATCCTTGCTTGTTAGTTATAAGTTTTCTCTTGAGTCACTATTGATTGCTAAGTGAGAAGGTAGACGAGAGTCGAACTAGATTATCGAGTGGATCTGAACTATTTTTGTCATTCATCCAACCTAATGAACATAACCCTAATGAATGCCTGCTGCAGATTCTGAGACATGGAGGACATTAACGACAATAAGCTCACTATTACACAGCACTTTTGCTTGCAAAATAATAGGTATTCAAACAACGTATCAGATAAATTTTGTCATAGGATTAAAGAACAATGCACTTTTCACAATTTTTATGCTAGAACATAGTTATCATTTGTACAAAAGACAGTGGAACACAGAGCTAAAATCATTTGCTCAGATGTCACTCATACAGATAGCCAGAAATCTGTGTTGTATCCCAAGCTAAGAGTATTCCTTCTTCTGTGACAAAATTCTCTTTTCCCTTTGTTCATCAATCTGAAAATTTGTTAGGCTAAGCCAGAAAAACCTCTAGATTTGGAAATTGTCTAAAACATCAGAGGTTTCCTGTATTTCCCAAATTTAACCTTCAGTTTTCCAAAATTACTTTTTTCCTTTGGAAATATTATTGTTATATCACAGACTCTACAGACAATCTGTACTGCACTACAAGTATCCAAATACCAGGCAAATGGGGTAATAATTTAAATGGTGGGTCTCCACAGTATAAATGCAAATTAGCTTGCAGAAAAGAGATACATTACCTAAAGCACATCATGGTTGTGGCTCTGTCCTCTTCAGTCTTTCTGGAGTTGTGTTCTACCCAGCCTCTGCCTGTGGTTTTCACCAGGTCCGCCTCCCTCTTCAATGCTCCCCATGTCTTCTGGATCTTGGTTTGCAGAAGTCCTTACCCATGATGAGTGTGCCTATCTGGTATAAAACAGAGAAAGTCCAGGAGTAGACTCATAGTATAACTACAGAAAAATTTAAAGGAAGAAATGCAACCTCAAGGGAGAAATAGAAAGATACTTACTGTCTTACTGAGCTTACACTGCTATGACAGAGATGCCATAGATTCTATTGCCTGAACAACACACACTTATTTCTTACCCTCCTGGAGGATGCCACGGTCAAAGTGGAGGTGTGGGAAGAGCCACCATCCTGGAGTTACATCATCCTGATGTAACTTCATGGCCCATTTTGCTGAGATTAATGAGCTTAGCTGTATGCACTGATGTCCAGGATGCATATCAGCTATAGTAGAGTCCCACCTCAAAGGGAACTCTTTTTTCTCTTTCTTTTTTCATTTTTATTTTACCTTCCTTTTCTTCTTCATTTCTATCATTTCTTCTTCCTGTTTCTGTCCAGTTTTCCTGTTGCTGTTAGTTTGTCCTGTTCTTTTTGTTCCTTCCTTCTCTCTTTTCCTCCTCTCTCCCAAAGTTTGCTTGATCTGTCTAACCTCTCTTTCTATCTTTCTACCCCCCATCTTATTCTAAATCTTTCCCCAGAGGGCAAAGCTACTATATATAAAGGCGTACTACCTATAAACATACTTCTGGTTGGTCCTTCATTTTTAAGTACTAATCTAGTTTATGCAGTTACAGATACCAAAATAACAGCCATCACAACCTGTCATTTTCTAATCTGTATCTGATGCTATTTTTGTTGCTGATTGTATTATTTTGGTCAACTTGACATGATTTTTCTATTAACTTGTTTTTCTTGGTATGCCAAGATAGTTTAAAGGGCATTATAGACTCACTATCCAAGGGCCAACTGTACCAGGAAAGCAATCCAAGAAGCAGCCCTTCCCTAAGAGTTCCAAATACTAACAATAAAGGTACTGGCCAAAATGAATGTACAAATAGCAAATTAAACTCAAAACTTTAACAATAACAAAAAAAATAGAAATGGGAAGACACCTAATCAAGATGCAAACCTAGATTTTCAGATCACCAAAGAGAAATTCAGAGGGTGAGATGGGGCAATATGAAATTCAGCCACCTTGACCTCTCAAACTGCCAACAAAACAGGATCTGGAAAAAAATGAAATCAGAAATAATTGATCAGATAACAAGAGATGGTGATCATAGTGAAAGACATGAATAGTAACTCCAGAGAAGACACAGATGAAAACAATCAGAGGATCTCAGGAACACAAAAAATGGTCATATTCCCAAACTGCTATATAAATTCAATGCAATCTCAATGGAAATTCCAATAGCATATTTCACAAAGTTAAGAAAACAATCCAAAAATTTGGAACCAGAAGAGGCCTAGAACAGCAAAAGGAATTCTAGGCAATAAAGGCAAGGCAAGGCATAGCACAATAGCCAACTTGAAAGTGTACTACAAAGTTACTGTGATAAAAACAGCATAGTTCTAGAAAGAAAAAAAAACAAACCCTAGGATCAGTGGAGCAGATTAGAAGCTGTAGAATTAACCCCAAACACAATCAGCCACCTCATCTTTGACAAAGGAGCCAAACACCCTTACTACAATAAGGATAGACTCTAATAAATGCTACCAGAAAATTTGAGTGTCAACTTGCTGAACAGTAAAACTAGACCCAGATCTTTCACCATGCACTAAACTAAAATCAAAATGGATCAAAGATCTAAGTGTTAAAATAGAAACACTAACCCTGCTGGAAGAGTGGTCATATAGAATTGGAGACATTGGCATGGGAAAGAACCTCAAACAAGGAATAGTACAAGAGGAAGATATGGCATTCATAAATATTATGCCCCAACTTCTACTATATCCAACTATATAAAACAAACATTAATGGGCATGAAAATCCAGATAAGCACTAACAAGAAATCAGCCAACAACAAATGCTGCAGGGCTATGGGGAGAAAGAAACCTTTTTCTTCACTGTTGATGGGAATGTAGATTTGTACAGTCACTGTGGAGATCAGTTTGAAGATGACTCAAAAAACTAGAATTAGGGTTCCTATATGACCTATTTCTCTGTTAGGTATACACACAAAAGAATAAAAAGCATCATACCACAGTGACATATTTGCACTGTTTATAGCAGCACAGTTTGTAATCACTAAATATTGGAAATAGTCCACATGCCCATCAACTGGAGATTGTATAAAGAAAACATGTTTTTTAAATAAAATGTAGTATTACTCAGCAACAAAGAATAATAAATTAGAGACATTTATACCTAAATGGGTGTACTTTGAGGCCATATTGATAAGTGAAAAAAATAGGACTCAGATGTGTAAATACTATATCATTTCTCTAAATGAGAAAGTAAAAGTATAAATGAGCTTCAGAATGTGTGACAGGTACTGTGTGAAATAGGAAGACAGTGTTCAAAGGGAAAAACGGAAAGGGGAGTAGGGAAAAGTAAAGAAGGGAAAGGGAAAATTTTATAGTAAAAACAAAAAATGGAAACAAAGCTTATCTAAGGAGTGAGAGATTGTAGGGAGGCAGGTTAAAAAATGAGAATCAAGATATATCTTGTACAGGTATAAATTCTCAAGATTGAATGTGATCATGATGTGTATCTAATATACACATGAATTAGCTGTAAGATGTATAGTTGTTGTAAAGATCCATAAATTAACACCAGCAAAATACTATACCTAGTACATGGTATTCTCATTGTTACATGAGTTTATTTCTAAAACTCCTAGTAAAGACATGGAATTTCAAGTAGGATCATATCATTTATGGAATGTTTTCTGGCACATAAAAACATAATAAAATTTATTTTGTAAGCTGAATACAGCAATAGACTGACAACGATAATGAATGTCAAAACAGAACAAATATAATAATTTACTATAATAAAAATATCCCCCAAATTTATCAATTACTTATTTCTAGAATGTCACTTTAAATTGCTTTGGTTCGTGGTTCAGTGTGAGTAACTGAGACCTTGGAAGGTACAGCCACAGAGAAGGGTGGGCAATTACACCTCTTACATATAGTAAGCTGAAAAAAATGTGTTACTGCCATTTTTTACTTTTATCTTTTTATCTATTATCATCTTAAATAATAATAATTTTCTTTTTCTTGGGAGATTTCACTTAAAGTGAAAGCCTAATATGCACGTGTAAAATCAGAACAAACCTAAAATAAAGTATGTAACTGTGAAAATGAAGTATTAAAATACTGAGGGTGTAGTGTTCAAGAGAGTCCTCAGGACAAAAGCTCACAGTTGATCCAACCAAGTCCCTTACATTTTTGTCTGAGAATCCAGAAATCTGTAGCACTCTTCTACAACCTTATTCTCCTATCTCCTTACTCACCTATTACGTCACCACCAGGTGTATTTGTTACTTCCGTTCTCATAATAATCTGGAAAACTAAAGTCTATGTTTACTTTTAGTACTGAGTCATTTTCCATGTGCCACAGAATTCAATTCTAAATTTAGATTTGTGAGTTTCCAGTGAAATTCCTTTCTGGCACCAGTGGCCTTGGGAACCAATGACAAACATGCAGGTACAAATACCTGTGGAAAGAAGGCATTCAATTCCCCAGTCCAGATAGAGAGGATACCATGAAGACCTTCATCTTTCTTGCTTTCCTGGGAGCAGCTGGTAAGTGTCTTCCATGAAAGAGTCGAGGTTTCCATAGTGTATCTAAGTTTGTGCTGTGCACTTGGTGAAACAAAAATGAGTGTTGATTTACTTAAGCAGCATAAAGTGTTGAAATAACATCTGTAGTACATGTTTGCAGATAATTAAATCACACTTAGGGGAGAAAGTGATGAACATGATGAACAAAAATTATTCAGAATAGAGGACATAGAGAACCAGAGCTTCCAGGAAAATTTCCCTTAAGTGGAAGAAAAAGGAAATGATTTTTGAAGAAGCACTTGTCTGGATATCTTTAGGCAGCTGGAGTTAAAAAAGAGAACTAGTGTGTGTTCAACAAAGAGGTTTTAAACGTCCAAACCTAAAAGTGGGCTGGTTATTTAATCAACAAGGAGTCTTCACTAGAAAAGATATTAGTTCTCCAGGGGCAAATCCCTTGACCTGGGTCTTGTAATAGCTTTACTGTTCTCTGGTAAAAATCATGTTGTCATTCAACTGAGAAAAAACTGGAGAAATAACTATTGTCATGCTATCAGATTTTAGACTTTTAAAATTTAATATAAAATTTTCACATTTGATCAGCTATAAATTGAATATATCTGACTACTATCTTGGAAACTTCTAAAATTATTTTAAATTATTGGTGAAAAGGGCTCACATAATATAACCATAGAGTTTCAGGGCTACAATAATGTTTGATAACTATTTGGGCTATACATGCCAATGTCAAATACATTCATTTGTATAAGAAAATAACTAGAACAAGGGAAAAGATTAGGGAAAGAGGTCTCAGAATGCTCTGTAAAATGATGTATGAAAACCTGAAGCTAGAGTCAAAGAAATTGAGTGAAATTCTGAATTTGAAAGAATATGAAATTCTTTTTCCCTCTAGAGCAGAATATAAAGTGCCTAAAAACTTCCCTTGTCTAGACCAAAACCATGTCCTACTAACACCACATCAACCACAGCTGAAACAAAAAAGTAAATTAATGCAAAAGTTCTTCATGTTTGCATAATATTGAGAAGTGTTCTTAATAAAAATAATTTTGTACCTTCACACATATTCAGGCATTTATTATATAGTCTTCGATCTGTTTCTATTCCTGAGTATGTGTGTGAGTGCATAATAGGTAAGTATGAAGTAAGACATATCAGATTTAAAGCACATGTTAAAATTATGCATTAATGGGGCCAGAGATTTAGCTCAGTGGTTCCAGTGTCTGCCTCGCAAGCACAAGGCCCTGAGTTCAATCCCAGTAACCACATACAATGCTGGGCGTGGTGACTCATGCCCACCAGCCACCAATACCACATACCACAGTGCCGGGCGTGGTGGCTCACACCTGTAATCCCAGCACTCTGGAGGCAGAGGCAGGAGGATTGCTGAGTTCCAGGCTTGCCTGGGCTACCTAGTGAGCTGAGGGCCAGCATGAACTACAAAGCAAGACCCTGTCTCAAAAAAAAAAAATTACACATTAATAGTGGCATAAGGAAAAAACATGTTAAAATGTATAAAAGTAAATTTTCTGTTCATTTTGGGGAGGGCAGTACTGGGGATCAAACTCAGGTTCTTGTGCTTGTAAGTTACCATTGACCTAAATCCCTGGCACTAGAAAAATAAATTTTCAAAAAATTACCACAAAACTACCATTCCCTGATATGTAAGACAATAGCATTGTCTCCTCTTTTCTGGTGGGATAGTTTGCAGGAGTTTCATGGTGAGGCAGAAATTCCCGACACTTTCATTTAACAAGTTTCCTAACTTTTCCTCATCAGTTGCCCTCCCCACTGATGCTGACGATGATAAGATCGTTGGGGGCGACACGTGTCCAAAGAATTCCCTCCCCTGCCAGGTGTCCTTGAACGACGGGTCCCACTTCTGTGGCGGCTCCCTCATCACGGATCAGTGGGTGTTGTCCGCAGCTCACTGCTACAGCCCGTAAGTGACCCTGTTCACATTCCTTACAGTTAGATCAATTTATCCTCTGGCCTCACAGCATAATCAAAGAGAAATAGATTTTTGCTTAATGGATACAGTATTCAGATCATACAGCCTAATCTGTCCCTCAAGAAGTGCACAATATACTGAGGACATTATACACAGAGAGGTACCCATAGAGTTTGCTGATGTTTCAAAAGATGTGGGAGAGAAATAGTGGCTCATAAAATATGTCACAAAGTAGTTGAGAACAACTATGTAACCTTAATTACTACAGCTGAACCTAGAAATTACTCAAGGTAGAGGTAATAAAATGGATTATATTTCCTCTACATCATAAATATAGCATAAGTCTTTGTGTGATCCCATAATATTTTCTGTATCTCTGACTCTGTCATACCTCATTGTGAAACTCAGCGATCTCAACCCAGGGGCAGATGCAGAGCAGCCTCCCCCTTCTTCTCTCGCTGTGTTTTAGAGGTCATTTTCTTCTTGTTTCTACATGTGACTATTCTAACAAGATGCTGCGTCATGACTAGGCATTAGCAGGGAGACAAGTCCAGAAAACTGCACTGTGAGTGAGTGCGTGAGGAGGATGGGGCGTACCTATGCTCATGTTCAGACACTGGAAAAGGCTACAGAACTCAAATTCCATTCGTAAGAAACTTTGAATCCTTTAATCCAGCCAAGTCCACAAGAAACCAATCCAGGTTTGTCTGGGAGAACACAACATCGATACCACTGAGGGCAATGAGCAGTTCATTGATGCAGCCAAGATTATCCTTCATCCCAAATACAACAGTCACACCTCTGACAGTGACATTATGCTGATTAAACTGAAGTCACCTGCCACCATCAATGCTCGAGTGGGCACCATCATTCTGTCAAGGTCCTGTCCTTCAGCTGGTGCTCAGTGCCTCGTGTCTGGCTGGGGCAACACCCTGAGTAATGGTGATAAGTGTCTCCTGCAATGCAAAGATCAAGCCAGGGAAAGTTACAGGTGAAAGTCACCTTGAGGGTCAGTTAGTGCAACTTCTTACCCAACTCGAGGCTCCTGAGTCTGTCATCAAACAGTCTTAGAACTCACTAATGAACGTGAGGAAGGTTCCTTCTCAGAGACAATGCCTAAGACAACAACCAAAGTATATCGTTAAAGTAAGATCAATATATTTTGCTCGACTGTAATGAACTAGAAGTATAATGTACAGAGAACTAGAAATAGGAGAAAGAGGGCAAAAACCCCAAGGAACTCAATATTGCCTGAAGTTACACCTCCTTCAGAAAAATGTTTCTGGACTTGCGTCCTGTGTCAGGAAAAGAACAAGCTGTTGACTAAAACGATTTGAAAAATCTTCTAGAACAGGAGATATTCTTCCACTGGCAAAGTGAAAAAAATGAGGAACAGAAAAAAAGACAGAGTAGGAAGAAGAATTTTTTGGATCCAATTAGTAATCTGTTTCCATTTTTCACTCTTCCTCCCAACAGTCAAGTTCCCTTCTCTTCTCCAGTGCCTGGATGCTCCCGTCCTGTCTGACGCTGCCTGTCAGAAGGCCTACCCCCATCAGATCACTAGCAACATGTTCTGCCTGGGCTTCTTGGAAGGTGGGAAGGACTCCTGCCAGGTGCCCTTGCCTACCAGGTTAGTCTAGATCTTCTTCATAGTTCTGTTTCTAAAACACAGAGGCTATAAAACAGGCTCCTAGGGTGATTGAGAGAGGTGAAAGATAACTTTAGGACTAATTATAACTAATATTAATTATTAGGTTCAAGGACAAAAAATATACAGATGATCTTGTACAAAGAATATGCCCAAGCACTATTTTGATGAGGTGGATTGTGAATTTAACCCTTGGGAAAGGAGTGGAGCTGATGTGACAGTATTCAGTCACTCTAGCCCTCACCTTTAAATGGCCTTCCTGACCTTCTAAGGAAAGAAAAGGAGTATAAGAAAAATAGATGGACAGTGGGAATCTGGATTTCCAGGAATAGAGAAAATATTTCATGGAAGATCCAGGGCCTACAAATATAGCCCCAGGATACGATGGGACTACCTTGGAACTCATTCTCCCATTCAGATATCAGCAAGAGCACTAACTGCATCACTCTTCTTGCTCAGTGTGACTCCGGTGGCCCCGTGGTCTGCAACGGGGAGCTCCAGGGTGTGGTCTCCTGGGGCCATGGCTGTGCCCTGAAGGGCAAACCTGGCGTCTACACCAAGGTGTGCAACTACGTGGACTGGATCGAGGAGACCATCGCCGCCAACTGAGCACCTTCATCTTTTCATGATCTGCAACCCATAGTCAACTTCAACTTCTTTTCTTCTTCCCTGAAATCAACATCTAAATTAAAAAAAAAAATTCTGCACCATCTTTGTCCAAGAATGGTCCTTGCTTGTTATTCGTTAACTTTCTCTTAATCTTGATGCTAACTAGAGGGTGAACCAAGACTTGAACTATTTCAGGGTGAAAGTTGGAAAAATTATTTTGTCATTAATCCAACAATATAAAGTTACTGATGATCTACAATATACCACTTTCTGAAATACTGAGAATATAAAGCCAGTATGTCCACTCCTATCTTTACATTTTAACCTAATATATATTTGACATTTAATTCATTTAGTGAACAAATTTTGGTTATAAGATTTAACAATAGTAAATAGTGGTACATTTTCAGGATATATTGTATCCATAACTTACAAGATACAATAACCCTAAAATAGAGAGCTAAATCATCTGTATAAGATACTTTCAACCATTTCATCTTAAAGATGCAATAAAAATGTCAGCTGTGCTTATCCATTGGAAGAAAATGTTTAAAAACATACTGCTGCATTTCTGACAGAGCACTTTGTTCAGTCAATTCAGAAATATTTTTAAATTGAATTCGTGATTGGTATAATTTATATACATCTCACAATCAAATATGGATGAGAAAATTCTAGATGCAGAATTTGTTAAAAATTGTATTTTTCCTATATCTTCCAAGGCATCACCTATATCTTCTAATGCTTCAGATTCTTCCTCTTTTCAGCAGGAACATTCTTGCAGAGGCAGGCATAAACTTTGGGATCACTCTCTTCCCTTTTTCTTCAGTCTCCCCAGATCCCAGTCCAAATTAAGGCAAATTTAAACTACAAGTAGGAAAAATAATAATCCAAATAAGCTATCAGAAAATTCTCTTTACTCTCCTTGGGTCATAAATATCTTAGCTACAGAAGGGTCACCTGTCTTTCTCAGACTAGGTGGAATATCACACACTGTGCCTTGATTCATCACTAAGTATAAACTCAAATCTTCACTATCCCAAAGATCATTCAGAGCAAGACACATAGGAGAAGTCACCACACATGATCCTGTGCATACGTAGCTTAGTGGCACCACGCCTACCTTGCATAACAGGTCTGCGCATGGATGGATTAGAATAACTGGAGCAGGCTTGAAAGGGTAAGTTGCAGCTTGAGGGGTAAGGCGAAAGACGCTTATGGTCCCAACCAACTCAGACTGCGGTAACAAAAGCATCATAGACTGTGCATCTTAACAGAATACAGTCATTTCTCACTAAATCCAAGACCAGTGCCCCAGCAGGGCTGATGGCTGGAGAGGGCTGGATTCCTGGTTTACTGACCCACTTTCCACTGTATCCTCAGAAGGTCAAGAAGCTAAGGGTAGTCCTTTCCTCATAACTACACTGATCCCATCACGGAGGCTCCACCTGCTGGGCTCATCTGACTGCTCCATACTTTGCCAAAAATCAGTGCTTAAAGTTTCAGCAGAAGGACTTCAGGGAGTGTAGGAAGATGCACATGCTCATTCCCGTTTCCCAAACCTGTTGTGACTCTGGAGAACACAAGAGAGAAGCTCAGAACTCAGAACACTGCCTTGTCTGTGCTCCTATGATGAAGTCAACATTCTTAAGCCTCACATTTGAGGCTATTAAATATTTATGTCTTATTTCCTTCATTCTCACTGAGTTACTTCTCATATGCACCTGCCA
Organism: Thryonomys swinderianus; assembly: GCA_004025085.1. Taxonomy (NCBI): domain Eukaryota; kingdom Metazoa; phylum Chordata; class Mammalia; order Rodentia; family Thryonomyidae; genus Thryonomys; species Thryonomys swinderianus. The sequence goes on from PVIC010001006.1 coordinate 98,337, forward strand.
TAAACAGAATTTTTTTTATTTTTGAGACAGGGTCTCGCTTTGCAGTTCAGGCTGGCCCTGAGCTCACTATGTAGCCCAGGCTAGCCTCGAACTCAGCAATCCTCCTGTCTCTGCCTCCTGAGTGCTGGGATTACAGGCGTGAGCCACCACACCCGGCCCTATAAACAGAATTTATATATATACCATCTCTCTGTTAAAATAAGTACTTGTACATTATCTCCACTAAACAGAATTTTCCTCAGAAATACATGAGTTCAAGATTCCACTCTCCTTTATGAAACATGGTTTTTGTTCTCTACCCCTCACCTTCAGCACCACCAATCTACATTTACTCACCTTAGTCCTTCCATTCAAAAGAAGGTTCCAAAACTTGGCAAGTTAAGCAGGATACATAAAAGAGGAGAGATCAGAGAAGGTCCAACCGGAAGTGAAGAAAGGTCCAGAAATCCATCTCTTCTTGATGGCACCCAGTAGCCCTGTTCAGTACCTCATTTAAAAACAAACACCATCTATTCTTATTACTGCATAATAAAGCTTCTCCAAACTTAGAGTAATTAACACTATCATTTATTATTTCCTGTGGTTCTCATCTTGGGGTGGCCTCGTCAGTGAATCCTTCCTTAAGGTCTGTCGTGATTTATACTCAACTAGTGGCTGGGCTTGAGGCATCTCACTCACATAGCTGATAGTTGTTGCTGCTGTTGGCTGTTGTTGGTGTTGCTGGTTGTCTTCTCCATGTGGCCTCCGTCAGGGGCGGTTTGAGCCTCCTCAAACCAGCTGGCTTCCAAGAATTTGTGCCTCAAAAGAAGAGAGCCACAAGGACGTTGTACTGAATTTTAGGAAATGTACTCAAAAATTATGCCAGTCCATAGTGAAGAGAAGGAAATTAGGCTTTGCCTTTCATATAAAGGAGTGTTTCAGAACATGAAATTACATTTTTTAAAGCTACCAGGAATAAAAACTCTTAGAAACAGCACTAGGCTAGAGGAGGTCATAATTGAGTGATATTTAACGAAATGTAACAAAAGGGATTATAAAGAGTATAATGATGACAATGCTTTATACCCCTTAAAAATATATAATCTTTTTTTTTTTTCAAGGCATGGTGGCACATACCTGTAATCCTAGAATTCTGGGAGGCTGATGCAGCAGAGTTGCAAGTTCAAGCCCAGCCCGAGGAATTTAGTCACTTAGCGAGACACCCCATCTCCAGTGCTAAAGGCCTTTGGTTTAATCCTCAGTTGCCACCCCTCATAAAAAAACAAAAAGAATTGTACTCTCTCACTTTTCTATAAAACGAACAATTCTTCCCTAGTCTAATATTTTCTAGGTTAGAAGACATAGATATTTTTAAAAAGAGGGCATTGGCTGAGATGCCTTCATATTCTCATTCCTGAATCTTCAGGGTGGGAAATGGAAAGACATTCATTGTGCATCCTCAATCCAAAGTAGTAATGAAAATAGACAGTTTTCCTCTGGTGACTTGAAAACACAGAAGTTTCTCTCTCTTTGGAGGGTTCCTGAGAAGAGGTAGCTGGGAGAGACATGGGGGAGAAACACAAGAAGTAAATAAAGGGGGTTCAGGGCAGTGCGGCTGTAACCAGGAACCATGCTAAGGTAGGAGGCCCTGTGTGCGCTGCAGCTGACTAAAACTTTTCTAAAGTAATGGATATTTTCAGATCTGAATCACAATTGCTCTTAATGCATCCAAATCTTCAAAAGTCTGAAAGTCTGAAAATCACCCAAGACTAGTTTAGTGGTGGATTGAGAAGTGAAACTCAGACTTTTTCTCCATGTGCTTCCTGGAAATAGGTAGAGAAACCACCAGAAACAAATTCCAGTCTTACCAGATCCACCTTTGGCAAGAATGGAAGGCGCCAGGCTTCTCAAATATCATAGACTGGAAGTTTGAACTGTGTGACTGTGAATAAGCTGTGGAGCTTTTGTTTCTTATTTGCAAAAAAACCCAAGTAATTAATACTTAATTTATAAGCCTAATAAAAAGATAAATTATTCACACATACGAGGCATATAACATCTGATGAAAGGTCAATACTGGTTTTATTATTAATATTATTTTAAAGCTTTGCATACTAAACTCAGAGCATTTGATGTGTTTTAAACTCATAATAATAATAATTATTATTATTATTATTTGCAGTACTAGGGATCAAACTCAGGCTCTTCTGCTTCCAAGGTAGGTGCAGTACCACTTGAACTAAATCCCCAGCTCATAATTTAGTTTTATAAGAACTTAGTTCACATGTAATATTTAGAGACAGGACTGCAGTTTTATGGTTTCTTGTAACTGATAAGTTCTCTAATTATCCTGACAAAGGCCAATTCAAGGTTATATATTTTGCATTTGCGCCATCTCTATAAAATGTAAGGTTGAACCAGCTATTTATTACTGAACTCTGAGGGACAGGAAGGAAACTTTCTTATAAGGTTATTGTATGGAATAGAATGTAAGACATTTGCAAAAAGCAGCAGGGGTAAAGAGGTGAGTTCTGTTCAATTCCGAGAGGACAGTGAATGCATCCAGGCTGAAGATCTGAGTGTAACTGTTCATAATTCGTGAAACAAACAAAAAGGATTGGAAGGTTAGCGTGTGGTCTTTTCAGCAGGTGTAAGCAAAAGGGAAAAGGTCTGATTTGATCAAAGATACACAAGGGGGGACCCAAGGGGGACTCCTGTTCACTTCTAACAGGAGTGAAAAGCAAGGTACATGCAAAGTCAAAGAGTGGCTTTTCTGTGGCTATTAATTTCTCAAGAAAGTAATGAGGGGAAAGAATAAATATGGTTTGAAAAGAAAAAGAAAGCACATGATATGGGGAGGGGGAGGGGGTGGGTAAGGATATGTATAAAAATGAGAATAAACTCTTGTCATATACTGGTACAAATTCTCTAATGTTGAGTGTGACCTGTATGTAAAACATACCAATAAAGAATTCAATTTAGAACAAAGAGAGAGAGAGAGAGA